>CAJPEV010000675.1:0-100712 GCA_905338385.1 Darwinula stevensoni | reverse complement strand
TATATATATTTTTTTTTTTTTAAGCTCGTACTTTCAGCAAAAAGAAGCTCAGTACTGGACTGGGCATGTCCAGGGTCACATATAAGAAACACTAAAAAAAATTAATTGTCCAATGAAAAGCTCCAAATAAGTAGGGCTGTATCGATCCTTAGATCGGAAATCGGACATCGGCCAATTCAGGCGTTTTCTATGGAATCGGCGAAACCAATCTTTGGGGTAGTTGATTTTTCGATTGTTTAAATATTTTTGTGCGCCGAACACGCATTGCATCTCTTCTCCCTACTTCGATTTCCTGGCATTTTGTATCAGGCTGGGGAATTCCTACTAGCAGACAGTAGTAGATCCAATCTGCATTTATTCCGGAGAACGGAACTCTTAACTTGAAAGCACGCGGCCAGAAACGAGGCACAGTCAGGAACGCAACTTCTTCCTGTTAAATGGCAGCGGACGAAGGAGCACGTGCGAGAGGCTGCTGCATTCCCATTGAATCATCTAAGAAGCCCTTGTTGAATTTTTCTAAAACAAATGCTGAAACCTTGAATAGGCTTGTTTCCATTAAATGGGCCTGTACACTGTTTTCGGATTGAATTGATAACCCCCCCCCCCCCCCTAGGAGCGCTTCCATCGAGTACAGGCAGGACACCTTGCGGATGGAGGGTGAAGTATTAATAGAACCATCCAAAAACCGTGCGGAGCAGCAGGCTTGACATCTACAGGATCGTCTGGAAAGCTTGTGTTTTCTCCGTTCTCCACAATAGGGGGGTATCAATTCAATCCGAAAACAGTGTAGATGCAGCCTTCGCGTGTGCAGCATGATGGTCCTACGCCGAATGTTCGTTGCGCTAGGTTGCAATACGTGCTCCATATGGCTTATCCTAGCCTAGGTACATGATTTCTTGTCGTTTTCCAACTGTAGTCATGTGCAATGCTAAAGCAGTACTGTTACGTAGATTCAAACAATGTTCTAAACCAGATGTGACATAAATATCTTCCTTACAATATAACACCTTTTGTGAAAACACAATCTGGTATTTATGGCTAATTTTCCTGTGGTGTGGAGCACTACTTGTGATTTTTTTGTAATTTTGGAAAAACCCGTGATTTCAATAATAAAAAATTTCATTGTAAAGGTTCTTCACTTCGTGCTTAATGTAGGACTGATGTACCTGATTCATGTTAACTCTTTCGTGGGCAATGGAAATAAATATTCCCAGAAAACGTTTGATCCCACTGCCCTGGGAAGACTTCCTCTCTCTCCGTCGCCCTCACATCATCTGCTGGTGACCATAATAGACCAGAAAAGGTTCCGACCAAAAATGTGAAAATTTTTGTTTGGGGGGAAAGCTGGAATTTCCCAAAATGAAAGCCTCATAAGTGGGAAAATAAAATGTACCGAATTTTTTTCATTTACGCATAAGAAAAAATATTGGGATTCGGCATATCGTTCGAATTTTCGTATCGGTACTGCCCTACAAATAAGTAATGACGAATACTTTCCATCTCATAGTCCCAATTTTTGAAAGGCAAACCCTGAACAAGATTAAGATAGCTGCTTTTGATTTTGATAGAATTCATTATAAGTATGGCATGTAGTATTTCTGTCCTATGTTTGACCAGATTGAGAAGTGGATGAGTCGAGCAGAGATACTGAAGACAATGGAACCCAAGTTCCCTCCATCTGCTGAGGAGGATTCCTCATCCCAAAATCGTTGCTCCATCCAATGATGACCCTTGAGCTAAAAAAAAAAAGGCAACACTTTTCACCCGGTCACAGCATCATTGCCAGATGATTTGCATCGCATTTGCCACTTTTATTTCGTGACCCATATAGTATGTCATGATGCTATGAAAATTTCAAGAGCTTGGTATTGTAAGACTCGAAGCATTGCAATTGTTGGTAAATGAGAGCATTTGGCATGACTGCCTCTGTTTTTTTGCTCTTCAAATTCCATGATGTGATTTTGAATAATATATTTGGAACAATAAATATTAATTTATTATTTAAAAAAAAGTGTTCCTTACCACTGCAGGCGAAATATAGGATGCCAATTATAGATGTACTTTCCATGGCCAGCAGAGGATGTGGTACATCGCAGTACTTTAGTTAGCATACTCTAAAAGCCCCCATATTTGTGCTTTTTTCATCAAATTATTCTGTATTTTTTTTAATTTGAAGGTGACATTTTCTCACTTGACTGACTTTCATGCACGGTGTGATCAGAGTCACGAGAAAAAAAATGACTTACCCATGTGAATAACATTTCAGTGGTTTTGCCACTCAAGTATCATGGGCCTCTCAGAAAGTGATGTCTTGGGTGCAGTCAACGGGGTGGAACTCTTCTGAAAAATACAGTTTATTTCAAACTTTATTTGCAAAACAACTAAAAAATAAAATGGGCTATTGGAATTTTATTGGCTGTAAACCTGTAGTCTGTCACATCTCCATTGGTCAAGGGACATCTATTATTGCCACCTTGTACATTGAATCTTGGACCACGTCATCCCATGTATTGAATTTGTATGAATAACAGTTCACCGCTTCACATTTCCTGTTAAGTGATCTCATGTTGGGATTTTGAGTTCAAATAATAATTTTATTTCATGAGAATATTGCCAATCACTTTATTTGAAATAAATATTATTCCAGAAAACGAACCACTGTAAGAAGAAATGCAAAGCCAAAGCGTGGTCTGAAACGAGGACGTGATGAAAAATTGAGAGAAAAAGGAAGAAAGGACATGAAAAAGATAAGAGAGTGAGGGGAGGAGGGCAATGTATATGAATTATTTAGGAAGGAAAAGAAGTTAAAGTGCCAAGTTCAGTCTTTTTATCGTCTCAGGACAAAGAATCTGTTAATACCGTCACCGTCAGCGAAGCGACTGCGAAGTCAGCTCTAGATCTCGGAGAAATGTAGCACCCATCTAAACTCGAAGTACATGCCCAAGTAGCAAAGTATGTTGATGAAACGTTTTCGAAATGTTGCCTATGTTGCTCTATGTTGCAAGTTGCTGTACAACATTGTCATTGCAACATTAGCTATCAACATTGAAAGAATGTTGACACTCTTGACATCGACAACATAGCGACAACGTTCTGATATAACATGGACTTAGAAGTTTTAGAGAATTGTAAAGTTGTCCTCCTTGCCACGAGATGGAAACGTAAGTCTCGCTTTCTCACAGGACACAAAAGTGCCCTTCTCCCTTTCTCTGGAATAGTCCCGCACTGGAATGTCTAGTACTTTGCCATATGCCTCACATTGTCTCATTATAGGAATCAATGAACACGGACACTTCATCATCAGTTATCCTCATTTTCCAGACAGATTAATGGGGTCAAGATAAAAAAGCTCATATTCCCAAAAAGAACCCTTTTCCAAGAATTCATCGAATTCATCCTACAGGGCAATAAAAATGATGGTAGAGAGTCTGCGATCTCAATACTTCATATCCTCATCCTTGGTACTAGCTGAGGAAACGAAGGATTGATCTCGTGGACACTCCATAGAACATTGCGGTTGGACCTTTTCCTGTATTGTGCAATTTAGCACATCCAGGGGAAGATCACCTCCAAAAATGTACTGTTTCCTGTCTGTACATGATACAGATACTGTATTATGCTTGGGTAGAGGGTAAAACCAGTGCAGGCTTCGTCCTGTTGATGAGAATTTCTGGGTAGAGAGGTAAAGTATATGGTACGAAATGATGAAATAAATAATTCAATATTGGTCGAATATCGGTCCAGTGAAGCCTAAGCTTCTCCGTAATGCCAATATAGGTCCAGATTAGGTGCCCGTGAAGCAACGTTTTTAATCAACATTTCAGCAACATAAATCCTGAAACGTTTCTGCAACATATATGTAATGAATAAGTAACGATTTTCAACGTAAATGCAATGTTCCTTCCCAACATTTGAGCAACGTTGACGTTTTGGACATTTACACATAGATGCAACATTGTTCATCAACATTTCCTAAACGTTGCTGGAATATCTTGTGTTACTTGGGTGGTATCAGTGGAGGCTCGTGATATTCAACAGTAGTGGATCGTCAATGGAGGCAGGGTAGGCCCTCCATTAAGAATACACTACCGCTGAATATTGGCGCCGAACCCAGGGGGGCAAAGGGGCACGTGCCCCCCCAAATATATAATATTATTGAGGGGGAAACGCCCCCCCCCCCCTCCCCCCAAGAATGGCAAAATTTCAACTAAAGTATTGCACATGGAAAATTAAAAACAAATGCTGCTTCACGAAAGAAACGAAAAATATGATTTTCCATTCTGTTCTGAGCTCCAACTGGAGGAGATCCCTGTGTCACCCCGTAAGGGTATGGGGTGGAAGGGCCATGCCCAGCCCGCCCCCCCCCCACCGCTTGTCATTATGCTACCATAATAATACTGAGCTACCCCAATGGATCCTAGAATCAGGGGCATTAGGAACTTGCCCCCCCCCCCCCATTATTTTTTAAAAGTCGGTGCCTGTGCCGCTGAATATCACGAGCCGCCCATGCATGGTATGGCAGAAAAGACCCACTGCTTTGGGTAGTAACTTAAAGCAGTGGGTATTTTCTGTATCTCGTAACCGTGTGGAAAAAAAAAACAGATTTGGTGAAAGTATAGCTTGTTTATTTCAGAGTGTAATATATTTTCGGAGAGGAAGTTTGCCCAGTACGTCGAAATGCCATCATTTCTATGTGACTTAACGCACGGGTGTTCTATCAACACCGATGGAGAAACAAATACGACCACAAAACGTACCACATGCAAACATGAAAAGTTTGAGCTTTCTGGATGGATTGGTATTTCGCACGCGTCACAGATAAAGTGTGAAACCGCAGTAAAAATCAACACAGCCGGGGGAATGTGAAAAGTCGTCAGTGCCGTCAGTCTATAAAAGGAAGCGTGCCAGCAGTCTAAGAAGGTCGAGAACCTCTGGTGGTGTAGACTGTTCGTAGACCCGACGGCGGTGAGACATCTTTCTTCCTTATAACAATGAGTGACCAAATTGATTTGTCTGACCCTTGGTACTTTCAGATTAAATCCTTAAAAAAAAAACTGCTTTTCCTCCATCACCTTATGGAGACCCTGTATATTCGGTTAATTTTCTTACTCTTCCCACTGGAATACCCCCTTGAGATTCGGGATGCTTTATCTTTCTTGGATGAGGACTTGTCAGAATCAGCGTTCGCCTGCGTTATTGCAAAATTAATTTAATATCTCAAATTGATTGCGATAATTTCATTAAAAGTCCCAAAGTCTAGGTGCAATAAAATAATTTTTTTTAGGGCACATACCATTAGATTTCTTACCTAATGACATGTACTCATTGTCAGGGACTCCCGAACACTGTAAAAAAAAATAATTCCGACTAAGGCATCGGAAACAGGGTTTCCGTCTAATGCGCGGAAAAAGGGATTCCGATTCATAGCGGAATCCATGTCTCCTATTTCTTAACGTAAACATGCTGTTCCGAAAAATCCTCGGAATCCATCCCTCCGACTAAAGCGAGTAATGGAGCTTTCCTCTCATTTTCCGGAAAATTTCAATGCATAGTCGGAATCGGATTTCCGTTCGCGGAAGTAAATTTCCGTCTCATTCGGGTTTTCATTAATTGCCTTTATTATTCAAAAAGGCTCCTTTTCCATTCGAAATACTGCACGATGTATGGGACTTCATTATCATTACGTGACTTCCTCTAATTAATCCGTGAGTATTGGATGCATCCCTATCACGGAGAAGTATCAAGTTTTATTCACTATCTCGATTATTCAGTACCTCTTAATAATCACTTTCGGAAAAGATCGCGACTCATTCTCGCCTCTCTCTTCTCAAAGAGAGAATGCTTGAGGAGAACCACCGAGTCTTGCATATTTTACACTTTAATTGGTCCAAGAAGTGCGGACGGTCGGCAGCCAGGAAATGTAGATGATGTCGGTGAAGCAGGGCGTCCATCGTTTCAGAGCAGTTCCTCTTCCAACGGGATGAAGAAGCTGTGATGTTCTACGTTTCCCCTGTATCCGAAAGGGAAATAAACATGAAAATACCTTTCTTCTTGAGAATGAAAACGGGGCGATTTCGGAAGCATCACGTTGTCATAAAGGGATATCGGAAGCTATTGGGAGCCACCTACCATCCGGAATGTAAACTAAAGGTGTCGAGTGGCTTCCCTAAGGTGTCGATACGGAAAGGTCGGAATGATCAGGAAGGATTTTCCGAGAATATTCGAAGCAGGCTTTTCCGACACGAATGACGAAAAGGATCGCTTGCTTAAACTTCGGAATTCGAGCGTAGGTCCCTCAGACGGAATATTTTGCGAAAAGAATGGGAAAATTCCGAAAATAAAACCCAAAGTCGGATTTCCGAAGACATGCAGGAAAAATTTTCTGCCCATTAGAGGGAATGCAGGTTTACGTGCTTTTAGTCGGAAATTTTTACGATGGGGACTCGGATATTTCCGAAATTCTTTTACAGCGTATCCATCCAATTTTCTATACATTTTTTCGGTGATTGCGTCAAAGTCCATGGCGTATTTCCTTAGATAAATATTGGTTCTTTATATGCATCCAAGCAGGTACATAGCCACGTAGTTAGCACCTAGATGTAAGTAGCAGGCCACGTGAGCTTCCAGATGGTCTCATTCAGGCCTTCCAGCGATGTATGTACAGTACCTCATATTGTGTGTTTTTGATATGGTACCTTCTATTTGCAGCGCACTCTTTCCGCTCTTCACGAAGAACATCACTTTTTTTAGACAGACCTTGAGAATGAAGCGATTCGTAGCCGTTTGCGCCCTCTTTGCCATCGTTCACTTCGGGTCTGCCATTGCGACAGTGAAATGTCCACCCTACAACGCTGGCAATGTTGTTCTCCTGCCGAACCCAAATGACTGCGGGAGCTACTACGCTTGTAACTGGGGTATTCCGATCTTCATGCAATGCCCCCAAGGTCTTCACTTCAATGCCCACCTGAGGGTATGCAATCGTCCCTGCCTCTCTTGAGAAGAATTCCATCTGGCACGAAATACTAAAAATATCAGCTTAGCATACGAATTGAGGTGCATGGCAAATGGTAAGACTATATCTGCTAAATTGCTAAAGATTTCCACTTGACCAACTAGACTGATTTTTACACCTTCATATTTCTGCTAAATTTGAAAACGTGGAGTGCTGCATCAATATTTATTTATTTTGCACTTCAGGTATGCGACTGGCCAGCCAATGCCGGCTGCAAGGTGTGGACCTCTAGAACCAACACCCGTGCCACCACCACCCCTAGCATCTACACCCATGCCCACACCGCCACCACCCCTGGCAACTACACTCATACCGACACTGCCCCCACCACTGGACATCTACACCCATAGTACCCCCTTCCCTGGCACCTCAGATTATTGATCGAGAAGACAATTGAGAATTGGATACAGCGAGGTAGAAAGTATATCATTGTCAGACCTGCAATATAAGAGTGTTGACTACCAGTTTCAATTCACCACAGATGCAAACCACTGTTTTATTTTAAATAAGAGTGTCAGTTCCTTCATAACGTGATTCACTCACAGCGGAAGCTCGATGAGTTTACAAAGGATATCGTGTTGCAATAAATAATATACAGGACGCCAGGACAAAGTGGAATGGTTATTTTTCAGCGTCTTTTTCATTAGGCGACAAAAAATCTGAACGAACGTCATTGGTGAACTCGAGCAAAGGTCATATGGGATGAGACGATACGAAATGGCCAATGGGGAAGGTCGAACAAGATTTAAAAAAGAATAATCCTAAACACTTTTCTTCGACATCGTACTTCGGTTTCCAAACGGCGATTTACCATTCTCAGTGAGGGGAATGCCCCAATAATTTGATGAAAGTTTCGTGAAAAGGTATTGAAACTTAAAACCAAACGACTGTCAGGTCGATTTCTGGAGAGAAACTTGCCTTAAATACTTGTCGCGCGAGAGCAACGACATTGTTGAATCCTTAGATTTCTTGAAATAGTTGCTCGATGGTTTTCCATCTTATCATCGAGGACTCCTGGGAAATATCTTTGTTCTTCGGTGATAAGGATTCAGGCTGAGTTACTTCGCTGAGCTTGGACTGACGGTTATTGAGATTTCTATCCTGATCGTAATGGTGGGAATGGCATGGAGAGGGGTTACGGAAAGTTCAGGGTTCGGTGGTGCAGCGATGAACACATTACCGACAATCAGGAGGCCCAAGTTCTATTCTCGATATAATTTCGTGCTGCCGTGCCATCCGACCACGGAGGACCACAGAGACCCATTCTGCGCAAAATCCAGTTTTAGGGGTGGAACGGCTCGCAACGAAGGGCACGTGGCGCATTTTGGACTGGGTGGCGAACGAGGAACCGTGCCAAATGCATACATTTTCGAAGCTTGAAACTCGCAAAAATGCTATATTCAACTGAAAATATAGATTTCTAACGGATGGGAAAAGCGAATCTGTTATTCAACCGTCCTAATTGGATCGTTTCAAGGCCATTCAGTATCAACTAGGCCACACTTTTTACTTTTTGTGCCTGATGATTTATGATTTTCTCTAAAAATTGGAATGTGAGAAGAAAAGGTCATTCCATGCGAATGCAACCAATATACTGCATATATAAAAGGACGATTCGACCATCCCGGGTTTCTCGATAAAAAAAAAATTCTCAACGATTACAGTTAATCTTACAACCCCGTAAAAAAAAAAATAGAATAGCCTCCATCGGATCTGCAGTTTGCGAGATATCGTCCTCCAAACTTTTAGAGAAAGCGGAAAAACCCAATTGACCGCAAAATGTCAGGGCGAGGCTGGGCAGGGCGAAATTTCAAATATCCCCATGTGATGAGGGAAAAAGACAATTCTCTCGTTTTGGTAAGTTGCATTCCTCTTTCAGGTGCATCGATAAAACAAGATACTTTTTTTTTTAACTTTACGTCCGCTACATACAGAAAAATTCATCTGAACCTGAAATTCAGCCCTTGCTCCTTCGAGCAGCATCCAAGGAAACATTTTATGTTCCAATTTTATGTTAGAAAAGTGTTCCATCGGTCAAAAAAGAGATAGATTGAAAGCTTGTGGACCCGAGTATGATCTCACGAACTTCCTTTCCCCACCTTTGAGTAACCGAATCGATTTCTCAGACCTTTCTTCTATTCAGACTCAACGCTAAAAAAAAGTGGCTCTTCCGTCATCACTTTATGGAGGCCCTTTATATCCCGTTAATTCTTCCCCCCCCCCCACAGGAATACACTCTTGAGATTCGGGATGTTCCCACCCTTTCTCTTCTTGGACGGAATTAGCATTCATCTGCGACTCTGAAGCTCTTCATTTGACGACAAATTCATATAAAATTCGTTAAGAGACCCAAAGTCTTGATTTCGAATCAATAAAATAATTATTATTTGGGAACGAACCATTAGTTTTATTATCTGATTGCTGGTACTAATTGTCAGGGATTCCTGAAAGTGTTCCTCATTGCATAAAATCCTTAAAAGGCTTTCGTGTTCCGAATCGGCTGAGTTTCGAAGTCGATGTGGAGCCGTGTGGAGCACTTCTACTTCTTTCCATCTAAGATCAGGGCCGCCCAGAGGTTTCCAAGGGCCCGGGGCAAAATTAAACCGAAGGCCCCCTTCAGGCCCCTTGGTACGCGAGGCTAGGGGCAGATTGTCCTCGATGTCGCCCCCCCTTATGCGGCCCTGTCTAAGATAAATCCAGCCCAATTGAGATCAATGTTTTCGGCGACAGCATATAAGTCTACTTCGTATTTCCTTGAATAAATATTGATTCTCCCTTTGTATACGTCCACGCGGGTACAAAGCCACGTAGGCAACACTTAGGTGTTAATGACAGGCCACGTTGACTTCCAGGTGGTCTCATTCAAGCCTTCCACCGATATCTGTACTTTATATTGTGTTTTTGATATGGCACCTTCTATTCGCAACGCACTCCAAATTTATCACGAATGACGTCACTTTATTGGAACAGGCAGTGAGAATGAAGCGATTCCTAGCCATTTTCGACCTTTTTGCCTTCGTTCAGCTCGGGTCCGCCTCGTACTTCAGCAAGAATCTATACCTACAGGAATTTGGTGCCAGGTGGTGCCTTCTATTTGCTGTGCATTATTTCCGTTCTTCACGAAGAATGTCACTTTCTCGGAACAGACCATGAAAATGAAGCGAATTGCAGTCATTTTCGCCCTCTTTGCCGTCGTTCGCCTCGGGTCTGCCAGGTCATTCATCAATGATCCAAACCTTCAGATATTTGGCGCCAGGGTAAGTTTGGATTTGGATGCGGCTAATTCAATTTCTTTATTTGAGGCTTTTACGATGGTTTCATTCGCGCTTCCTTTGCCAAATAAATAAAATTACGTTCCTTTCCTTTCCGTTTTCGTGAAATGCATTGCACGTGAACATTTAAATACAGAACTTGAAGGCGTTTAGACCCAAAATGTACACCACATTTGTATGCCCACCTGAGAACGACCCCGACAGGTAGACGGTACTTCTACCGAACCCATGTGACTGTTGGAGCCACTGCTCGGTGTTTAAAGAAAGACTGAGCAAATAGTTTATTTATTATATTAATAGTAAATTGTAATGTATATATAAGAGAAAGTTTGTGCCGAATTTGAGGGAAATCGACCGATTGTGTCACGTGCTAAACTGGCTCAAATCAAGGGGGGGGGGGGGAAATGTAGCAGATACCCCTACTGAAGCGTCTGACTCTCCCGGTGCAGTGAGGCCTAGAAGAGGTGGGAGGACTTGTTTTAAGGCACGGGATAATCCACAGAGCCAACGAAGGAGAAGGGAGATATGTGGAACCATTGGTATATCCATTTCTTCAGTGCACCGAATCAAGAAGATCTCATTTTAAAATGCTAATAATAATTTTGAAAAACATAGTTGCCGCTTGAGTGGGGTCTCTACAAGCAGAGCATCATCAATAGAGAAATCCTGTAATTGATGCAGCTGCTGCATGGTTGCGTTTCAGAACAAGGGAACCATTATGAGCAGAAGCCGTGACCGAAGGCACCAATATCTTTCAAAATCGGCAAAATCCTTCCGATATCTATTCGCATTCGACGTTCCCAAAATTGGACCGATCTGATCCATTAAATCACACATTCGTAATTACCAAAAACAAATTGGAATTTTTTGAAATAGTGTATACAGGGTGTCTAAGGTACTTCGTTCCTCGCGGAATGCCCCGAGGGTCTTCAACGCTCACCTGAGCGTAAGAAACCACCCCAGCCCCTCTCAAAAAGAATTCCATCGATCCAAAATATTCCAAAATAAAGCCTGGCATGCGAATTGAGATGTATCACAAGACTATAACCATTAAACCAATAAGGGTTCCCAGATGACATTTTATGCATGAAAAGTAGACTATCTAGACTGATCTGTACACCTTCATATTGTTACGATGTTTTAACACGTTCCCAGGAAAAAAATTCCTGCTGGATGTAGTGGTTGGATGCAAGTAGACTGTTCGGGATTTCTCCAGCGGGAAAAAGACAGTCTGGAAACCGAACTAAATCCAGCCGGGCTTCGCCAGCTTTGAATTTCTAGCGGGAATATTCTGTCTAACCAGAAGGAAAATTCCAATGGGATCCAACAGGAAATGCTAGTTGGAGAGTATGCTGGAATTTCTTATATTGCATCATTACGCCACGTACTTCCCAACAAACAAGTCTATGTTGTACCAACGTTGTATCAACGTTCCGAATGTTCATTCTATGTTGATTCAACTTTGAATCAAATTGTTTGCTTGTTGATTGCAGGCCTCGAATGTTTTTTCATGTAAGACTCATTAATAAACTACGCATTTGATAACAGATTGTTTTGTAACCGTTTCAATTCCTCCTAGGATTTAACAAAACCGCTGCAGACTGACAGTAATGCTCAAGAGAATAAGCATTTATGCAATGGGTTTGCAAACATGGATGTCCTGTTTACAAAATCGAATGAATTCCAAGGCACAGTATTTCCTAATATTAAGGTATGTACAGTCAAGTACATATTTCCACGGCCCCTATCTCCCATATCTTCATACACAATCATATAATCAAAATCTGGAACACCCCCTTCATAATGCATGGCCCCCATATTTGAAGTTCTGTCCATTTCAGTATCGGTGGTCAGGAGATCTTGTATTGGCAACTGGATAGACCTATACAAAAAACTATCAAGCCTAATTTTGCAAAAATTGTGCCAATTATTTCATCTAGATGGCACCAACAATCTGAATTGTCTCCTTCGTTCTCCCCCGGCAGGTGGTATGCGAATTCAATCCAGAAACAGTGTATGTATTAAATTATATTCGAAAGCTGGAGAACGATGTGACTGGAACTTTTGCCTCACAATACAATTTTTTTTACCCTAAAACGTGAATTTCTCGGAGGTTAGCATATTCAAGATGGGTGAAAATTTTCTCGCAAAAGGCGTGAGTGTGAAGTGTGCATGATAGACTAGTCTGCCACCACTTCCGATGAAATCGAAGACGCTCAAATCCACTCATCCGTCCTGTTCCGGTTCATTTGAAGTGCTGCCCTGGTAGCCCGGCAAAGTGCTTCGGTTTTACTACGGGGATAGGCTGTCATGCCCAATAGAGGCTCGCCTAGTCCTGCTGTTCATTCATAGATCGTCTTGTTGGGCTTATGAAAGGACTTTTGGCAGGGCTCAGGCCCTTGCCGTAAGTCAGTTTTTCCTGGCCGGCCGGGAAAAAGAAAAAAGAAAAATTTCAGGGTTTTCGAGAAGCAGGTTTTAGCCGCAAAAAAAAATTTGTTTTTTAAATAAAACCATTGGAGCCAACCGTTGTCAGGTCTGCTCATAGGTCTAAGCTTGAACCTTGTATGAGTGTTTTTGTTCTCTCTGCAGGCAATGATAATGTAGGCCTAACTTACTTCATACTGGCCCATTTTGAATGTTTGCTGCTGCAATTTTTTTTTTTTTGCTTAGGTGATTTGCTTCACTGCAGGGATATTCCAAAAAGTCCAGTTTCTCAAAGCTTGAAATTTGTGCCATTATGACCTGTCACATGGAGTTCTCAGGCTCTGAGAGTCAAGTATATGCCTCTGTTGATGATAACTGCTCACAAATATTGGGGTCAGGGCCAAAATCCAAATGAGATTTGTTCACTCTTGAATAGTGCAGCTGATCAGGAGTCCAAGAATCAGGAGTGCATTTGATCATCTTCCCTTTTGGCAGTCCGAGATGATTACATGGTGACAGAGATAGGTTGCCCATGGTAGCAATAGATCACCAGCAAACCGGAGTGTGCTGGTGATATGGTTTTCTGTATCTATTTTAAAATAAATTTGATTTAAAGACAGACTTTAATATTGAAATGACTTGCAGGACCCAAAATGAAGTGAAAGTCTTGCTATTGATATTGTAACTGGTTGTATCAGAATTCTCATGTCAGTTCAAGGCCTATGGGCAGGGATCCAGATGATTTTAAAATTCATTTCCAGAACCAGTGCCATTTTGTATCAGCGCTCTTCTGAAATTCCAGCAATTTTCAAGAGCAATCCAGCTTCCATCTAGGAATGCAGAAAATTCTAGCAGGAGCTCTCCTGCTTCCAACTGGGAATGCGGCAATTTTCAGCGAGAAATTTCCTTCATCCAGCTGGAGATATTATGGTTTATGTCTGGAAAATCCCAGCTTCATCCAGCAGGAAAAGTCCAGCTAGAAATAGCATACCAATTTACGACCCGCACCAGCTGGAAATCCAGCTGTTGCCAGCTAGGACTGTTGGATTTTTCCAGCTGGATTGATTGTTGTTTATAGCGGGAATTTTTTCTTGAGTTGGTCGCCACGGAAATGCTGGAAAATTGATTTTCCCATTCAGTGAGGCGCACCGGTGCGCCTCGTGACAGTCAACCTGTTGAAAAGTAGGGTGTGGCATTATTATTTATTCCTTTGCACTTCAGATGTACGATCGGTAAGCCGATGCGGACCAAAAGCCGTGGGTCACCACCACCACCCAAATCGCCTCGACCTCCCCTGCAACCACCACCACGTCCAGTTCCTTGCTGCCGGAGAAAGATTGCGACTCGGTTGAATGTCCTGCCGAGAACGGAGGGCTAGGCCTCCACCTTCCGAATCCCCTCGATTGCGGAAGCTTTTGAAGATGCGACTGGGAGACGGCCTCTTACTCAAAATGCCCTCCTGGTCTCCACTTTAACGCGAGAATCCAAGCATGCGACTGGCCTGAGAGTGCCGACTTTAAGACCTTCATCATGGACAATTGAGAAGCGGTTGCAGCGAAATAGAAAGCATGCCATTGCGATTAACAGACCTGCAATAAAGGACTGCCGACTACCCATATTCATTTTTCATTTCTAATCCAATTCCTTTTTTTTTTAAATAACAGTTCCATCATAATCTGACTAACTCACACCCGAAACTCAATGGGTTTACTAAGGATATCGTGATGCCCGAACCAATATACGCGAAGCCGGGACGAAGTGGAATGGTTACTTTTTCACCTCCTATATTTATGTCACTATTTCATGGGAAAGTGCATGCCTGACCACACTACAGGATACATTATGTTTGTGATCGCCGTCAGTAAACATGGAATAGATATGTAAGTGTCTAATCTGTCAGAACATTTTTACTAAAACGGAAAACATTCCAATTCACCCCAGCTACGGGACGAAGTAGAATGCATTCCGGAGCAGAGAGGAACAAAAAATCGTCAATCTCCGATTAATTGCATAGGAAATTTTCTTTTCCTCAATAATGGTATTGAAGGCTGTGTGAGTGATTTCTAACCACAGGGTGGCCGGGAAGTCCCATTATCCCTATGATGTCTAAGGGATATGCGTGAGCCCCATCATTGTCACGACATACACCGCTGTGCCTGTGAGACATCTTTATTAGCATTGTGGGTCTGATTTTTTTTAAATGCTTCACGAACAGTATCTCTCAACTCCTCTGTTGTCCTGAAGCGCTGTTTTGCCACAATTTCTTTGATGCATCCCCACAGTGAATCATCCATAAGTACTATAACATACGGTAAAGGGACCTCCCTGCCACCCTGTAGAATGTCCAAGCTGCACAAGCGGGAGATCCAGGAGATCCGGAGCTTCTTTTTCATCAGTTAAATTCTTCTAGGTGACAGTTTTTGGCTGCGTATGACCCTAGAGCCGCAATTTTGTTTGGAGTGTTTGGCAAGTTGTCTCCGTGAACATTCATACTACACCCTTAAAACACGAATCGATTTCATAGTACATTAGTACGAGCTTGTGTACCCTATTTCATGAAGATCTCTCAACTCCTTCTTGGTCGTGATTTTTTTTGCGATGAGTATGATGGCGACGGCACTAAGGCATTTTTTGCCTATTTCGTGAAATAATGAACCGTTGTACTTATTGCATGCATTGAGCAGTGCCGTTGCAAAATGCTTGCGATGGACGAAAAATGCGACTGATTCCATGCTTAAGGAAGGAGCTTCGTTCATTTAATTCTCTGTGAATTATAATGGAAACGTGCGAAAATTTTGCCGAAATCATGCTAACTTGTCAGGGCGTATTAATGGTAACCAAATGCAGGTTCTCCGAGGTAAACATGGAAATGAGAATGTCAATTGCAACGAGGAAATTCAAATGCGTCGCTGTGCTGAATGTTCGAATTTCGAGAAAAATACAGCGTATGGCAAAAAGAAAAAGACCAAGGACTTTCACTCTTAATTTCTCCGACTCTCACACTGTCGCCATTTTCGGGAAACTTTCTCGATGCATATGTGTGCATGTTTCCAACTGATCCTCCAAATTTCATCCGAATTTCTCTGGCCAAAGCAATATCACCAGAAACTATCGAAAGGTAGATATCGAGAATGGACAATGCTGGTAAAAGTATGAAGAAAAGACTCTCGAGCCGTCATCCTGTCCTTCCCGGTCATCCAAACCAAGTCCGACTCTTCTTTCGTTTTAAATTCGTTCCTTGGACGAGACTAAGTCGTCTCTTGGAGACGGCTTATTGGTCTTGGTAATGAGGTAATAATGTTTACGATTTCGATTTCATCGAAAGAATTAGAGAAAAGTTTCCCGGTATGAGTCGACATTCCATATTTTCTAACGAAAAATTAGTCACGATTCGGCCGAAGGAGTCCTTACATACGCTCAACCGATAAAGCCTCTGAATGAACTTCGGAGAAATTCTCTCGACTCATCCGTTATTCGTTGGAAATGAGCTCACTTTTCCAGATTTAATTCTTCGCCATAAATTTCCAGATTTTTCTTGTGCGACGTAGAGAAAGTTAGAGGGAAATCCTGGTTTTCTATCGCTCGTTTCGAGGTGAATGTTCTTTCGGTTGCGACCTCTCCACAAAAGACCGATGCTAATTTGGAGATTTTCTGCTTGTTTAACGCTTTTATACTTTTCTTCTGCTTCGCCTCGTCGCCCGTAGCTGAAATCCAGATCTCCATTAGGCACCGACCGATGCACTTTTGTGATAACGCCGCGACCGAAACTCCTCTCGCCACCGAGGCGGCAATGATTGGAGGACCGGCGGCATTGATTGGAGGACCGGCGGCGGCGGATCCCTTTCGGCAGAGGGTTTCCTTTTTCGGCTGGGTTCCCCATTTTCTGTCTTCGAAGGAGAGGAGTCGAATTCGAGAATTCTCAAGATACAAATTTGAAATCTCGGGAGGTAAAAGTTATATTCGAGAGAGAAAAATCGATGTTCGAGGAAACGCGGAATCAGGGGTCAATACGGGATTTCGAAAAAGTACCATAGGCAAAGAAATATCTTGGCTTATAGGCGAGACACGTGCTCCTTCCATTGTTGACAATGCGCCATTTCTTAGCAAAAATGACATTGGATGTCGGGTTATAAAGCTTTTTTCTCGCACACCAAGCCCTATCACCGCGGTTGCAAGATATCATGTTGGAGTTTCTACGAATGGGAGAGTAATTTTACTTTCGTGTCGACGTCGAGTTTTTCCATACGCAATGCACGATGTGTTTTCCTGCCGAGATCATGGAATAGGGTGAGACCTCTTCGAGACGGTTGGGGAACTAGGACGACGAATCTTAGGCCTCGATGACCGATAACTCGAGTGCTGACACTCTTGGCCGAAGAATGGTAGGCCTCGTTCCCACCTGATATTCCCACCTGACGATTCTTGGGCTGGGTCGAAACCTAGCAAGTCCCAATTTCTGTTCGGATTCATATTTGCTCTCGTGATTTCTGGTTATTCACTGAGGCTTTAGAGGCCACTCACCATGATGCCCAAATAGCGGAGGGTTTTAACTTCCTTCATTCTTCCATCCAAAAGGGCACTGTCGCATGCATGCTCCACTGCTTCAGAGTAACCTACCTAGCCGCATCGTACCGATCCCGCTTCTTTTTTACTTGAAAAAAAAAGCATTTTGCTCGCAAGCCTGGTATCCCCAGAAAACTAACGAAATACCAGCTCCTATTCCTGCCACTCCTAGATGCGTTTACTTACAAGGCTTGGAACTTACGTATTTTGCTCTTCCGACCAAGACAGGATCGACGAAATCTCACTGCCTACCTCGAGAAGAAAATAAGACGACGTCTACTCGGATACGTGCAGGCATATGGCTCCACTGGGAACGATCACGCTGAAGGATGAAGGGAGGAGGTAGCAATGTGAATCGTGTTTGCACAGGAAAGGCGTGTAGGCGCACCTCTTTCGAGCCTTTCCAACGTCGTCCGACCCCAAAATGAATGGAGACCGACAAACTCATTCCCTGGCACTTCTTCGTAGGCCTAGTCCTATAGGATCAGGCTCCAGGCAAATCTCACGTTAGACCGAATGTCGACGAGAACGGTGAGGTGTGCGCACAGACGTAACCATTCCATTAGGTGAGGGCAAGCCTCGGCTATGCCTCCCGTGACCGTTCAACGTTCGGTTTTGCATCGAAGATGACGGACGATGTTAACGTTTCCCGCATTTCTTTTAAGCAGCTATTGTGCGTTGAGAAATTCAGGTTTCTTCCTGCGATTTTGTGGAATGGGAAATTTCTCGAAGTTCACGCAAATGAGTAGGGATTTTTGTTTAGTTTCCGTATCTATTGTATAAGATATCACGTGAATCAGAAGTAGCGATATGAAACGTCTGAAATCGGCAATACTTCCACATCGGTCTATCCTTAAGTACATGCTTGCCCTTTCGTTGGCTTTTCGAATTGAAGTTCACCGCTCCGAAGGTTTGCCTTGGGAGAAGGTTAAGACCTATTCCCTCGGCCTACCATACATCGAGGCCGCATAGACGAACAATTTCTTTCATAGATAAACCATTTCTTCACCCCACCTAGAGCAACTCGCACCGATGTTGAACTATAGAGTCGAGCATAAATTAACGTATATCGTATGCCTTGGCACGGATAAGCCATGCTTTTACCATGGCGCCATTCCATTCGCAGGCTCGTAGGAAAAAGGACAGCGCGCCCTCCAGGCCGCTTCAATGTTTTGCCTGCAGGTTGAATGCATCGGATATTCCATATTTTTCCATGTATGAGCATTCAGACGTCCATGTACTGTTCGTCCGAATGCATACATCATGGGGACTGAAAAACGGCCTTCTATATAAGGGAAGAATGTCGCAATGCACAGGAAACTGCTTAGCCGAAATATATCGCTGCGCATGAATGCTCCGTCGGGGGCTTTCCGAGCCGAAGGGACGCAAAAAAACCGACGCTAGTCCATCGAGGATGAGTGCATAAAGGAAAAACTCGAAGAAAAAAAAAAAGCCTTTTCAAAGGAGGATGGATAAATAGGCTGACGGCATCACGAGGTCTGGAAGGGCAAGCCGGTTTTCTTCATCTGCTTGTACGAGGATGGAATTACGGGCTTCGTGCTTCGGTACAGCACCATCTAGAATTTCAAGTAATCCTGATTTCTTTTTTTAGAGGCTGAGAGGAAGCAAGAGTCAAGTTGGCTCCTGCAAAAATGGAATCGTTGTCTCTCCCCGGTTTGGGAAATCCTTGTAATGTTATCGCATGGGACCCGAAGTGGCAAGAAATGGTTTACGAAGGAGTCCCCTAAAAGTCATGCTTTCCATTCGGTTCCCGCCTGGTTCCCAAAATACTTCAAAATAAGGGCTAATTCCGTGACCGGCGCTTTTGTCGCGGCGTAAATGGTCGCGGACGGTTCGTTGCGGATGAAACGTCGTAAGCCCGTTGCACTATTTCGTCGCAGACACGGATCGTCGCACGTACGCGGCGAGGCACTAGCTGACAATCGTAAAAGCAAGGTGGAAATTTTCGCAGGAAGGAATGGGATACTAGAATTCCTGATTCCTAGCAGTTTGGGAGAAGCGACGGAAGGACAGGAATATACCTTTGTCGTTTTCGGCGTTTTTTTAGCTGCACAATTTTGCATTTGTATGCAATTTTGAGTTTTCATGAGCCTGACACTGGAAGGGGTCTAATTATGTACAGCAATGGTTCTCAAAGTATTTTCTATTTTTAACCTGAGGACCAATTTCGGAATAGAGTGAACCTGCGCGGACCCCCACTTCATTACCGCGTAAATTTATAAGCTTATGAAATCAGTGCAAGTAATTTTGAAGCAAGTGCGATAAAATATGGCTGAAGGCTTGGCATCCCTTCTGGAAATTTTAATATTTTTTCTCAGTCATTCGTTTTGGCCAGAATAAGGTAACTCGGACCACCCGAAGCCTCGCCACACGCCCCCTATCGAGTGACGTCGAATCCACGGGGGATGGAAAATGCACCAGGAATGGGGAATTATCTCACTGTAAAGAGACGAAGCGACAGATACCGTGCCTATGTGAAGCCACCGAGCCGCAAAAAAAGGTGGTAGGGCGTGGCAGCGGCTTACGATCTTCATTCGTGACTTCTTCATCAATTTATTAACCGGCCCTGAAACGTCCTCGTGCCGAGGGAAGTACGACGATGTGTCGGGGACTTCGACCAAAGGTACTTGTTTAAATGAAAAAAGTTTATTCATGAGTCGTAATTCTTCTTCTTTAGCTCGTGCAGACTTTTATTTCTTTGATTGCTTCGAGGTGGCTTCTCGACTGATCTTTCTTTATATCCGAGCCAGATTTACATCGATTTTGCACTCGTGGATTATAGGAATGGAGACTAGCACGATTGTCAAGTGACCAATCCCAAAATTTTAAATTATTACTGGTAAAACTGTAGTGGTCGCATTTTTATTCCACGAGATCGATACGCATCATCGCAATGCCTTGGGAAAACATTTGGCTAACACGATTCTCCTGTTTACCTATGCTTACCGAGTGTTGGACGGTCTTTAGCTAAATATTGTGCTGCGGTGGTGAATCATTCCAGTTGCATCGAAGGGGTGGTCGCCTTAGCGGCGATTCAAGCGTCATCTCTCTTACGGTAAGGGAACCTTGTTTCTTGGAATGACTGCTAGATGGCTCGCCCCGACTTCGTCACGGCCTTGTCATCTTGGAACGTCGACTTGGCATTCGGAACTCAACTGAAGGGCAATACGGATTCGATGTTCAAGCAATATTGAGACCCTTGTCTTTTTCAACGTTGAGTCCTTGTTGACCCTGCATGGAACCATCGACATCTACATCCCATCGACATCTTCGTCCCATCGACATTTCTATATATCTCCGTATATTCTCCATTTATAATACGCTAATGTATGTTGTAAGCTGCGTTGCGACGTTATGCAAATAGATATCCCGGCCTGTTATATATCGTTCGAAAGCTAATGGCCAGTACGTTTGCATCATGCAATCGGATTTCAAATATCTTCAACTAAAGACGAGTTATGAGCTATCGAAATTTTCACCATTATGCTAGCCTCGATGCCTCTTATAGTGAATTCGGTTGCTGTATTAGCCAGGAAAAATTCGTCACCTTTTCTTTATTCCCTGGAATGTCCATGTTTACAAAAACGTGCGCGTTTGTTTACATGTTTACATGCTTGTGTGCGTGGTACACACCAGACTGAATCATCGAGTGCACTATTTTAGCGTGGTCAGAGCAACATCTCTCCCAATATGATTCCAGCGTGTTTCTCACTCCTTAGATTCAATGATATCAAGTTAAATAATATATAATATGCATACACATGTTTGTTTGCACCGGTGGGACTTAAAAATGAGCCGAGATTTTGCATTTATTTCTCAACTTCCAGATGAGGCAGAGGCCTGCAAATAGCCAAGTATATTGTACATCTATCTTTTATCTTGACCCCGTGAAAACTATAGATTCCTTGCCGCCAGAATATACCCAAAGCAGCTGTTCTACTGAAGGACCTCTAAATTTTTCGTTTCACGCCTCATCTCATCCGAAAAGATGCATAATGGGTCCTCCTTTATCTGCATACGGCACGTGATCACGCTTTCCATCGAGGTGATGGACTTGCAGATCTCCTCAACGGTGATCTCATTCCAGGCCTGTACGATGCTAGCCCTCCGTTCGGCAATGGAGTCATCCATCTCGGTTCACTCGACTCACCGGCTTCACTTTCGGCGCCTCGAAAGGCGTCGGCTTGACGTCACATGGGCGGGAGCCTCTCCTCGAGGACTGTGGGGTGATGAGAGCGGTTTCGGGTCGTCGCGGTCCGCAGCTGTTGTCGGTGTACTCTAGTAGTTGGGAATTTATGGCTCTCGTGGGGTCGAGAGGGAAGATAGATGTGTACATGATGTGATTTGTACGCCTCTGCCTTATCTGGATCCGAAAGTTGAAAAATGATCTCAAAAGCCTCAGAGCGGTTTTTATACCACCTTTTATACCACCATTTCGAACAAATATTTGTTTTATGTACATTTATGTTCGAAAAAATATTTCGAACATAAAACGTTAAATTTATCAAATTTACCACTGCAGGAGTAGAAGTGTACTGACCCTTGGACTAGATCTTCCAGTCTTCACTTTTTACGTACATCAACGTACCACTCGAAATATTTCAGTTTTATATTTTTGACCTCGATATCTCGAAAACATCGCAAATCATTTTATTGGATGTAAATATTTTTCCCGAAAAAACGTAACAGTCGAAGGGAAAAAATCATAGTCGAAGCATGACCTGGATAAGGAACATGACGAATGATGGAGAGGGGGAGAGAGAGAGAGAAAAAAAGGACACAATGGGAAGGAATAGAGAATGCAGGCAGGAGGGCATTGTATTTGAATGATCCAGGGGGAAAAGAATTCCAAGACTCATCCCACGGACGCATTCTTGACGTTCTCATGCTAAAGACCCTCGAGTCCGAAGTGCCAAGTACACTCTGATTCGCTAATTCTCGGCGTGGGACAAACAAAGAGCTGGGTGCGGGAGAAGCGTGGAACTCGATCCGACGGCAATCGCGATTTCAACAATTTTCTTCTATTCTTTTTCGAGAAAGCAGAAGCTGCCAAACCGTTGCCAAACCTTCCGAAGAGAAACGTGGGTGAAAATCCTTTAGGGGACGTCATCGCCTCGTTTCCCTTTCCATCAGAAAGTCATTTTTCTCTTGCTTATCTCCCTCCAGTTTTTTTTTTTTTCCACATGCAATTATGAGACACGGATAGCCGGGGGTGAAACTGAAAGATCTATAGGAATAGGAATGGGGTTGGATAATAAACTTAAAGGAAGACGGGGAAGATCAGTCGTTT
The DNA here is from genome assembly GCA_905338385.1 of Darwinula stevensoni. Taxonomy (NCBI): domain Eukaryota; kingdom Metazoa; phylum Arthropoda; class Ostracoda; order Podocopida; family Darwinulidae; genus Darwinula; species Darwinula stevensoni. The sequence goes on along the minus strand of CAJPEV010000675.1, from coordinate 78,130 downwards.
TCATCGCGTTAATTGCAGTTGAGGCCGTAAATCCCGTCCGTAAGGCGCATCCCCCACCGCTAGAATGAAGGAACCTAGACCTTCCGCGCCTTGATATCTTCATCGACTCCCCTCCGCTCCGCCGTCATGAAGGCTTTTCTCATCCTGCATCCCCAATCCACTGCCCACTCTCGACAAGGCCAAAAGCCCATTCCAAGCCCAGAGCCTCCTTCGAGTTCATTCCAGCAAATTTATGGAGGATGCGAAGGGAACGGCAGGACTGACCAGAGACGCCGAGCGGTTCACAGTCCGAGCACGAATCGTTCACCGTTGTCTCGTGGGGCTTTTATCGCTTCCGAATTTCACTTTTATTTTATGGAGACACTTGTTTCTCGGAAACCAAATAGGTGTCTCGTTTTCCACGTTTTTTAACTGCGGTAACATTTTTGATGAGTTACGAGCAGCGGTATTCCCCCCGCAATAAAAGTTTCGCACTGACGCCCAGAGACATCCAGACGATTGCATAAAGATATGAAATCCTATCCTTTTTTTTCTCTTTTATTTCTTTCGCATGTTTCCCAAGTCAGATATGGAAATGAGAAATTCAAATGCGACAAGGGAATCGAATTGCGTCGCCGTGCCGGATGGGAGAGTCAAAACTTGAGACTCGAAAGCGACCCGAGGTCATTCAGATTCGACGCTGACCTGCCCAGGACCGACTCGGAAACCTGACATACCGATGGTTGTCGATGCGATCGGCTGCAATTTCGCATGCGATGCTGTTGCATAACAGCTACGTTGCATGATATGCAAAATGCATCTGGAGCCGCGAGTCATGGAAATGCAAACGAGAGAGCAGTCTCCAGGCACGGGCGCGAGGTGCAACTCCCGCTTTTCGCTCTTCGAATCTTTAACATGCTTTTTTCTTTGCGACTTCAAATACAGCCATGCATTTCTATTTCCTTGTCGCATTTGATTTTTTTTTTCATTTCCGTGTTTAGCTTATAAAAGCTGTGCTTACACCTTTCATTTCATCTTGAACCTGAACGTCAAAATTGCCCACTTTCGTCATTATGCAACAAATCCCATTTCATCTGTGCACGATTTTTACAGCATTTTATTTTTTACAATTTTTTTTTTTGCCTTTGCTGAGCTGTGTGAGAAAAACCTCAAGGCCTGGTGGGGATTATTACAAGGAGGGAAAAAAAAAGGGGCGGGGGAGGGAGAACTGGAAGGACTCCAAACCGTCGAATGCAGTTTGAAGGGAAAAAAAAAAAGAAAGAAAAAAGAAGAAAAAAAAAGAGGAAGGGGCTATTGGAGATGGCCTGAGGGCATCCACGGAGGCATCCACTGGAGGCATCCAATGGAGGCATCCGGTCCGAGTGATAAAAACCAGAAAACAAGAGCAGAAAATCCCCTCTCTCTTTTTGTTCTGTCAGGTCTTCCTTCTTCCGAGCTGTTGCTAATTGACGGCCCGAGATGGAGACGCAGTCCTAACGATCTTGGAATTTCCGGGCGCATTCGGGACCCGATTTTTCACGGCTGAAAAAAGAAAAAAAAAGGATCTTTGTGCTTCATTTTTTTGGGTTCTCTCGGTAGCCGAGGATGGTAATTTGTGAGAGATGGATCGGCTTTCGCCGGTCGGGCCCTGAGGGGTTAAACCCTTTTCTTTTCATCTTTCCCTCGTGTCAGCGGTGATAGCATCGCAGAACCCCGGTCATTATCCGAGAGGCATTTCCGAGAAAAAAATATATAAGTAAAAAAAAAAGGCTGAGATGTAATGGACTGGCTCGCGATCACGAAGGAAGGAGGGTCATAAAATAACCGCCGGTTATCCGCCTATCACCGCCTGTTTTGGACTCAATTTCGGTGTATTTTCTGCAGATGATGACAATGATGATTGTCGATAATTGTCCTGGGGATGATTACAGGCTCGTTCTCCTTCAAAGAGGTCTCGACCTCTCATTTCCGACCTTGGAGCCAGACGATGAGTCGTGTTTCTCAGTCTTTCTTCATTTCCTTCCATCGACGGTTTCCCGAAAACAATTTTCACGGGCGGGTCGGACGAGAGGGGGGAAATGTGGAGATTCGTGCCATGAAAAACTGGACGGAGTGAAAATACTATCAGATGAATTTTTCAAGCTTCGAAGTGCTCGTTTCCTTCCTGATATTTTATTCAAATTTCACAGAGATGCTTTTACCATCACCTGTTATTATTTATTTATTTATTTTTTTTTTACGTTTCCCAGCGGAATTGGAACTGTGAAATTTTTCAAAAGCATTCGACCCTTGCATTCTTCAATTTTGATCGTTCGCTGCCATCTTGGGGAGATTTAGCGATTTTTCCGCGTCCGGTATTTCAAGAAGGATTTTGAGAGCGGAGGATTCCGTTTCGCGTGTCCCTTGTGTTTCCCTTGTATTTCCCCCTCGTTCTTCGGGGAAATCCGAATGAAGAGGCATTGAAGGAGGCATGAAAGCCCGAAAAATCGAGGGGGGAACCCTAATAGGCGGAAAATTTCCAGCCCCCTTTTGTCCCCCTTTTGTCCCCCTTCGATTCCCCTCGAAGAGGAACCAAGGTCTATTAGGCGCCAAACCCCCATTGTGCGATCCGAGGGGATTTATGCAGGTGCCAGAGAGGAAGAAAAGAAAAAAAACCCTTTTCACCTCCGTTGTTTGTGCAAAAAAAATCGCGTGCAGGTGTTTGTGTCGTTTCGCGACGACCGACGTGTCGCTTCGGGCTTCAAATAATTTTGTTACTCCCCTTTGTTGCTTCTCCACTCTGTCATTATCCAGTCCCGTATCATCATTTTTTTTTCGTCTCATTCCTTTCCATTGTCTTTGGACGCTTTCCTTCGCAACGATATTTCTTCCTCCTCGGACGACGCCCACGGAATTATGGGGTAAAATGTCTCCATTGTTAGTGCCGAGCCCTCGATTTCTTCATTTCCAGGTGCAATCTCCGGATCCACTCGCCGATTCGCTATGCCGAATTTGCTCGCCGACTCGATTCGCTTCAGCGCTTTGCTCAGTCCATCTCTTGCGTTTTTCTCAGACGGTTTCGAGTCGAGCTCAGAACGAATCGACTAGGGGAGCGGCACCAGTTAGCGAACAGGGAGCCAGTTAGCGAACGAGGGTCATGAAACGCGATTTGGCCTTTTGTTACTCTAGTTTCACACTCCATCCCAAGCATTAATTAATCAATCAATCCATTTTCTGCAGTTTTATTTTATGCATTAGGAAAAATTCGGAGTTTCATAAAATGTTGCGTGGAAGCGGCCCAATGCATCACGTACCGGGAACCTCTGAGGCATTCGAATGGAGCAAACGGTTCGCAGTGAGCAGGAGATGGTTTACTCCTCCCATTTTCTTTCGTAAGGTGGATATAACCGCTTGGTCAGCATGTTGGGAACGTCGGATGGAGATTAAAAAAATATATATATGCATCCGACCGCGAAAAAAGTAACTTTTTGCCACTAGATGACTCTCGCGAGGGACTTGGGCCGAGCTCGACTTCATCGAAGAGACGCAATCCAATGCATCCAACTGATGCACTTTCCTTTTTCTGGATAATACGTTTTCCTTTCGTGATCTTGATTTAAGATGCCATCTCCGAATGTGACAAGGAAACGCGATCCACAGAAGCTAATTAAATCTTTTCCGGACTGGTTCTCCTTTATTTTTTTTTAGGATGTAAGATATGCCTATTCTCCTGAGGATCTTGTGTCGAGCTAGAGTTTCCTTCTTTTTTTATTTTTTTATTTTTTTAGTTTTACAGATTTTTATTTTGTAAGGATTCTTTGACACATCAGGTGAAAATGGCTGCGTTTATTTTATGCATTAGGAAAAATTCGGAGTTTCATAAAATGTTGCGTGGAAGCGGCCCAATGCATCACGTACCGGGAACCTCTGAGGCATTCGAATGGAGCAAACGGTTCGCAGTGAGCAGGAGATTCTCGATCGGGGGCAAGCCAAGGTCAAGTCTATCATCGATATCGATTGAGGAGTGGCGAAAATTGGCGAAATTCCCTGGCTGTGAGATGTTTCCAAGTCCTCTGAGAGCTCGGAAATGATTTTTCCCTCAAGGATTTCAGCTGCTTTTACTCTTTTACAGTTGTTGAGGATCCTCCCCGATCTTGGGTCTTCCCTGATAACTTGCCTTTTAGAAATCTTTTCTTCTCGGATATGACAACGCGGCCTGGGGCGTCGGCTCCTTCAATGGCCCCACGCGACATCTGACAAGTTTAATCGGCGCTTTTTTACAACTTTCCAAAAAAAAATTCATTTTGGCTTACCCAATTCACTCCAGGAAGGTCTATTTGTTCGTTCTCCTCCTTAAGACTGTGACTCATTGGGCCGATTGATTCCATCGTAAAGGCGATGTGGAGTTCTTAATGAACTATCGAATGGGAAATCCGGCCGGGCGATATTTTTCTCTTGCGCCTGTTCCACTTGTGACACAGGTGTGCCGAATCGACGCATCGATGGCGAGTCTCCAGCATCCTCGTTCGATAGGTGCGTGGATCGTCGCGTCAGGTTGCGGCGTGACGAACGTGAAAACCGATTTTTCGGCAGCGAGAGAAGCGTGGGAGTTTCACGGTTTTTCGTACAGCTCGTGCACTCGTGGGTCCGTTTCGCAACGGCCACGAGAGGTGACCGTCCTTCCAGGCCGCTCCGACCGTTTTTTCGCGAAAATTTCCAGTAGGCCACGGTTTCGCACGGTTGAAAAATGGGATCTGGATTTTTCCTTTGGCCATGGTTTCAGTCCTTGATCAACATGCTCTGAGAGCATCAACAGGAACGAAATCTGGCATACTTCTTCCTCTCTCATCACAGAATCGCTCCAGCAAATTTGAAGCTCGATCTCCCCGGAGTTGTGGAGAACACTGAATGAACACTGAATCTCGTTTTTGGAGGATGTGAATTTCATTCCATTTTTTTTTTTTCTCTGTCTCTCCCCCCCCTCCCTGGGTAGCCACTTCTAGAGAGGAGGAAAGAGACTAACCATGAGAAATATATTGACTCGTAGATGACGAAAAGTGGCTTTTTGCTGTTTGCGATGCTCCATTTCGCATTAAAAAAACGAAATTAGCTGTCGTTCAATTAGGCTTAGAGTGCTTGCTCCGGTATAGTCACCCAGTGTTGCCGGATACCGGGCCGAAATTGTCAAATTCAAGACTGTTTCAACCTTCGTATTGGCGTCTGGATCTTCTGTTTTTTAATGTATGAGACATGCTTATCCTGATTTCATGAGGTGAGTTGAGAATGAAGCTGTGGTTAGCAGATATTGATCGATATGATGGAATATGGATATATCTTCTCCGGATATCCCTGAATTAACAGGATGGATACCATGGATTCCATGCTTCTTGAGAGCATTCTCTCCTCAGACATATTCGAGATGGTTCGAGGAACTCCAGATAGGCCTAACGTTCCATGTCCCATTGAAATGGTTCACGAAACGCGAATCAGGTCTCCAATCGGTCTAACGTTAAACGTCCACTCAGAAATGGTTCATGAACGTATGAATAGGCCTGCGATTGGCCTAACGTTACAAACGTCCTCAACCAGACGTCTCGCAGACCACGATTCACCCTTATAGGCCTAATTAGATCCGTAAGTCCAGAATTGAGTTTCTTTTGAAAAGAAAAAGGTATGACATGGCGTGACCTGAAGGCAGTCTGTTAGTTAGGCCTAGGCCTAACGTTAGCGACTCCCGTAGAAAGGCTGGGGGCGGGGTTGAAGAAAGGGAAAGCGATTGAAAATTGGTTTTCACATTACTTCATCTGTACGATGGATCAAGCCTCATTGGGAAGGGGTTGCGGAAGGATCTCAATTCATGCATATTTCGTCCCCATCCGTACTACATTTACAGCGACAGGAGAAAAACAAAAAGAAGCGTCGTTACTCATGCCTGGAACATATGTTCAATGTTATCGGTCGTAACTACCGATCTCTGCTATTCTGCTGTGAGGAATTAAGCCGGGCAATAGCACTTTTATTTTCTTCAATAAACTGGATGGAATTGTGGCCCAAATTAAGGGAACGATTTCGGCGAAATCATAACCCCCACGAACATAAAAATCGCCCAATCCACAAATTGATCGGTAAGGTGGTAGTTTCGGCTCCGAACCGTTGATGGCCGGCCGGTTCTCGGTCACAAATCGTGCATGAAGACAACAATAAGGACTCTCGAGACTGATGATCCGACCATCCCCGGAACGATCAGTATGCAAACCCTGCCGAAGCCCGACAAGATCCAGACGATAATCACTCATCGGCGCATTTCTCGCGGAAGGACGTCAAGGGGACGAGGACGTCCATCCGCGAAATGAGAATCGTTTTTCACGGTCATGGACGGTCAGTCGAAACGGAAAACCGGATGTCTACATGTCCAAAGGCAGGACAGGTGGGAAGCCTGTTTCTTCGATATGGAAACAGAATTCCAGCGGTCGTGGCAGCTGCTGGAATTCAGTTTCCATATCGGGGGAGATCCTGGAAATGGCTCACGAACCGATTCAGAATTTTTTTTTCAGCCATTTTCAGGATCCACTCGGGGAGTTCGGCGTGGAATATTCAAACTGAAAACTTTCTTTTCTTTCCATTTCCGCATTCAGAAAGTACTTTGACTTGAGTAGAACCAGATTTTCTTTACAAGGCACAGACTATTTTCAAGCTTTTTGAAAATAAAAAGGCAGCCTGTTCAGGTTTGCTAGGATCGGTGTATGAAAATGGCAATCTGATCGGAAATATGGACGAATAAACGAAAATTCTATTCGTGAATGCGGGCTCCTTTTTTTTCTTTATTTAATTTTTTGCTCGTCAAGGTTTTTGGCCAAGTTAGGTCAGATACTTATTATTATTATTAGAAACCTCGGATGTGCATCTTGCAAGGCCACAAAGTAAGCTCACCGATACATAAGAAAATCTTAACGAAAGACAAAGTGAACTTTAAAGATAGCGTGAAGCAAACTTGACATTGAAGATAATCCAATAAAAAAAATTTTAATATGAGGAACTTTCCCTTAAAATTTTCCCTCGGTCATCAGGTTACGCGAAGGACGATCGCAGGAATGCGACAGGACGACACGAAGGAAGGAAGTGACGGCTTCTCTCGGAGTATCAGATGAAAGGAGACAAAAGAAAAAAGCCCCCTTACAAGGCAAGGTCTGCTCGAGAACCCCCCATGTGTGGTCCAAAGGTGAGAGATGAAGATGTTTGGGAGGTCCCCATTGCGTCACAATGAGCCCCGTCTCTTTTCCACTCCTCGTATCGCACGCAAGCACCCCGCCCTTTTATGGGCTTTCTTTTTTTTTTTCGTTCCTTGCACTCCGGGGAGCAGAAGTCGAGGGGCTTTTTCTTCTTCAATGAGCCGGAAGTTTATCGATGGGCACGAGATCCATCCACCTATTCGGGATTCCTGTCGGAGAGAAGCCTCTGCCACATGAATGAGGCGCGTTAACCCCTGCAGTTCGGTGATATATTGCATCTTGGTCACGCTTCCCTGCCGGCAGTTTTTGAAAAGAGCGCATATTATGTCACGATCGTGCGAGGGAAACGAGGGGGGCATCCGAGTTGCCATGGCAACTTATGGACGGAAATTCGGGTATTTCTCCGCGATCGTAGAGGACCGGCGAACAATCTATCGAGCTCGATGGATCGCTGTCCATACGAGGATTCGTCGACAGAAGTTTTCATCTTCATATCGATGGAAAATAAGATTTCATCTTCATAGTGTTACGGAGGGAAAGTGGGAGACGGACGATGGAAGGCATGAAAGGACGAAAGAAGCCAAGGAACGGCCGGGAATTGAACCCGGGCCTCCTGATCACCGGTCAGTTGTGCTACCTTTACACCACCGAACCCCGGACATTCAGTCGAGCCTCTCGATGCCTCATCCGTCACAATAGCAACAAACGCGAACCTTAAAATTAATAAAATATTTATGAAAATATTACATATTTATATCTTAACTATCCTATCTATTATTTATCTCTAACAAAATTAATTCATTAAAGAAATAACTTTATGCCCTTCGAGAGGAAGGAATTAGTATTCCCTCAGAGGCTGACTGCTCTTTCGATTTATGAGGGATGGAGTTTCGATTTACGATGGAGAGACAGTTCAAGGATGTGCGATGGGGACATTTTACCTGCTGTCGAACACATTCGTGGCAGACGAATCGGCCATCGCATCGTATCACGTCATGTCGTTCACTGAGTGATTCGTCGGATGACGATTGGCTAGTCGTGGGGGGAGGGAGGGGAAGGGTCGGCTTGAGGGACGGGGCAAGAGTGGGATGATTATTTTTGTGTGTGTGTGTGTGTTTTATTCTGCAGTTTGTGGTTTATTTTCACGGGGGGGGGGGGGGGGGGGGGGGGGTGGCAAGACACAAGAGTGGCAGAGCAGATGCACGCACAAGGGTGATTGTATATTTTGTAAAATGNGGGGGGGGGTGGGCATGCGACAATAAAACTGGATTTGACTAGATATGCATTTTCTTACCACTTGTGGTGACCCTGAACTTTTCCAAAGGCCAGAAACAAACAGGTCTTCGTAAAATGGTTTATGACCTGGCTTCAGGCACGAAAAGGAAATCCGTCTAAAACCGAACCTAATTAGTTGACATAAGGGGCGCCGACGCAAGACCGTCGAATGAATTTTCCGACTCGGCTCTTCTCGTTTGAGTCATCAACGGGCACATACACCTAAACCTGAACACTTTTTCGGAGTAAGCGTCGTTTTCCGAAATCTGAGGAGAAAAGGAGCAGGTTTCCACGAAAGAGACCTCGAATCTCGGATATCTCAGCATCCCCGCATGCGATAGCCTAAAATGGAGAGGCGAGATCCCGCTTTCTCTCCTGCTGGTTTCTTCGGCTCTTGTCACTGTCAGGGGAGGAAAAAAATGGGGAAAAGGCTTTATATGGTAGTAATTATCTGGGTATGATCGAGGATAATTTTTTTAAGATGGTCAACTCGGATAAAGGGAAAAGGGCGAAACGAAAACTCCCCTGTAAAATTCGTGCTACAGAAGGCCACAGAAGGCCTTTTCAACATGCAGTAAATCCAGATGAGCCATAGCCGGTCGAAAATCAGAAGCGTTATGAGCTCATCGCTTATCGATGCAGAACTTGGAAATAAATAGATTGCTTTTGAGGAAATACTTGCCAAATGTTGCATCTTCGTGTCGCGGCAGAATGATCCTTTGCAGAAAAGGATTCGGTCCCGAAAGATCCTCCGAGAGACGCACCAAATGCGCATTTCGTCTGGCTGGATAAAATGATGCGAATCACGGGACCGTAGGCTGTGAAATGGAGCCCTGACTTGGATAGACTCGCTCCACTGGGTTGGAATCACGAGATGGGACGGAAAAAGCGTAATGATATGAAATGAAATGAAATGATGGAAACGCTCCATTGGATTCCCGCGAGATTTACCTTTAGCTTAAGAAAAAATTCGCGGGGGACGAACCTGTGCCCATCTGATTAGGAGTGGGAAAAGGAGAGGGAGGGAGAGAGGAGAGGAAGAGAGGGGGGGGGGGGGGAGGGGGGGGGGGAAAGGAGTTCAGGTTCCAAACGAAAAAAAAAAATTAGTAGGCGCACCGAGAATTTCTCCCGGCATTCCATCTAATTAATTGCTCCCTTTCCATACGAGCTCGTCTGGCCCCGGCTACCGCTTTTTCATCTATGGAAATGAAAAAGACTCGGAAGAAGAAGCCGCAGGGCCCTATCCCTCTTCGTAATTGAAGACATAGAGTTGCTGGACACATCCACGCCAGGTTCCTTTTTTTATTTTCCTTCTTGTTAAGCCCGTGATTTTGACAGGTCTTAATTAGATCCTCACTCATGATTGACTGCGCCGTACGTATCCGTGCTCTAGGTCCCCCCCTTTCGTCCCCCCCCCCCTTTCGCCCCTTCTTCAGCCGTGCGAGCGAGATGGCTTGTTTGGTCTGGCGCCGTGCAGAGAGGGATGGAAAAAGAAACCCTGTCTGTGCCGAGGGGGCAATAAAAGCGAGTGGTTATGGAACCCAGGCCCCGTTATCGCGAAGCAAGTGCAGATGGTATCCGGTCGTTTCCGTCCCGACAGAACAATCTGTACCCGCATCTTCGTCATCATCTTCGTTATTTATAGTCTAGCAGTCACGATACGCGACGGGGACCGTCGGGGACTGTCGGAGACTGTCATGCCCAGTCCGCAAGATCTGCAGCCATGGAAGTGACAGAGGGGGGGATATCTTTCCTCGTCCATTCAGGAAATGCAAGGAGAGTTTGACCGGAGGGCCAGAACTTGATTTCCCAATTCCAGAGCTTTGCCCGTCCCTTGCTAGATGTCTCTCGTGTGAGGAAGGTGAGTCCGTCCACGTTATCGACGTCCTTTAAGAGTGAATCGGTGCCTCGAAGTTGATTCGTCTTCGTTTCCGCGTCCAGTCTCGTTTCGGCAATGGAATGCCGAGGAGATGATATTCTCGATGGGAATGAAACTGAGGCGAGGAGAGACATTCATTCCGCTCCTGGGTCACTTCGTCGAGTTGCTGTCTTCATAAGACCTCCTTCGCGGTTTGTCTGTAGCAAAGCACTGTGCTTGTCCGAAGAATATGGAGTATCGGAGGGATCCGAAACCTCTTATTTTCTCCACCGAGAAGGAATCGGCGCGTTGGGCACGGAAAAGTGAACTAAGGCATACCATAGGGAACTTCGGAAATGTGCGGCGCCGTTGGTCTACTCGATTAGTCGAGGTAAGACGAGGCAGGTGAAAAAGTAGAGGGCATTACAGAGAGAGCGTCTCATTTCTTGAATAACTTCAAGAACTGTTCGCAGACTGCTACTTTTCCGGACGAACTTGTGAACGTCCTCCTATACTGTATACTGTTCCGTCAGAGCAAGGCTGCAGGGATTTTCTTAAAAGAAATCAAATAGCGAAAAAATGGAGAGTTCCAGTCTGGTTCCGTTCCAGGGTTTCCTCCGCCTGCTACCGAGGAGGGAAATGAGGCAAAAAGCCCAAGGAACATACGCACATTCTTTATCGATACCTAGGTCTCATTGGGAACCGGACAATATGACCCCGGACATGATGTCCCCGGATATAATGGTCCCAAATGCAATGTACCTGTATTACCGGGGTGTGTGGTCTTTTGGTCGAAGAAACTTATTCCTAATTAAAAAGGGAGAGTCTATAACTATACGACAAGTTTAATAATTTTAGATAATTTTATCAATATTAAGAAATTGTGTTTTTATTCAATTATTGCAATTTTACTTGACCCATCCCACCCTATTTACCCTCTAATCCTCTGATCCTCCAGTCAGCACTAGCAAGCACCCAGCCGCCTTCATTGATAACTATCTTCAGACTTTCACTTTTACTGCAGCTACATTTGTATAAAAGAGCAATTTCCCTCTATTCAAATATTCATACGTTTACGGAGTACAGAAAAAAGAAGGAAGATATGTTATTCTCCCGTGGAATAGGTGATTGTGTGCATGGTAAGTATTTTATATTTTATCATCCTGTTATATCTAAGTGGCAGCATTACTAGCCGAAATATATCTTATTCATTTCTTGAGTGTTTATTATTGGCTTGAATACGGTCAAACAACGAAATTTTGCAAGAAACTGCAGGGAATCCCCCCAAGAAGAGGCAGAAGCGAGTATACTGTACAAGGAAATACAGCAGAGGCTGAGAACACTGCTCCCAGTATGAAGAGGGATTTAAATCCATGGAGGAGGTCCTGCATGGAGTTGGTCATGCCATCCAATTTTAGTATTTGTTGTACTTAAAAAAAAAATTACATCCATTGAATAATTTTATTTCATGAATTATAATTATTTTAAAAGATTAATAATTTCATTTAATGATTCAAGCAACTTTGAAGTTGACAATTTACATCCGACAGGATTTGAAAAGCACATCAACATCTGTGAGGGAAAAATTAATCCTTATTCAAAGAAGCTGGTTTTCTGATGTGTGGGGCCATTATGTCCTACATTGCATTTGGGACCATTATGTCCGGGGCCATTTCGTCTGGGGACGTTTTGTCCTACACTCGTTTCATCAGCCATTTAGTATGAAAGCGGAATCGGAAACCGTATCCAAGAATATGCCAATAAAGGAAATCGGTGGGCATTTCCTCCGCTTCGCTCTTTGCACAGGCGCCCGTTCGTCTGCATATTCAATAGACTTTGGTAGCGCCTCTTACCTTTCTTCAACCCCTTCCCGCTGCAAAATTCAACCTCCTTGTATTCCTCTCTGAGAGCATCAACGGGAACGAAATTCGGCATACTTCTTCCTCTCTCATCACAGAATCGCTCCAGCAAATTTGAAAGATATTGACTCGTAGATGACGAAAAGTGGTTTTTATGCTGTTTGCGATGCGCCATTTCGCCATTTAAAAAAAAAGATGAAATTAGCTGTCATTCAATTAGGCTTAGAGTGCTTGCTCCGGTATCAGATATCCCCAGTGTTACCGGATACCGTGCCGAAATTATGTCAGATTCAAGACTGCTTCAACCTTCGTCTGGCGTCTGGATTAATGTATTAGACATTTTTGTACTGAGTTCATGAGATGAGTTGAGAATGAAGCTGTGCGTTAGCAGATATTGATCGATGTGGTGGGATATGCAGATATCTTATCCGGACATCCCTGAATTAACAGGATGGATACCATGGATTCCATGCTTCTTGAGGGCATTCTTTCCTCAGACCAATGGTTCGAGGAACTTCAGATAGGCCTAACGTTCTACGTCCCACCGAAATGATTCATGAAACGCGAAACAGGCCTCCAATCAGTTTAACGTTACACGTCCACTCAGAAATGGTTCATGAACGTATGAATAGGCCTGCGATTGGGCTAACGTTACACGTCCTCAACCAGACGTCTCGCAGACCACGACTCACCCTTATAAGCCTAATTAGCGCCGTAAGTCGAGTATTGAGTTTCTTTTGAAAAGAAAAGGTAGGCCTTGGAGTGACCTGAAGGCAGTCTGTTAGTTAGGCCTAGGCCTAACGTTAGTGAGTACTGTAAAGAGGCTGGTGGGGTAGGTTGATGAAAAGGAAAGCCATTGAAAATTAGTTTTTATCATTACTTCATTTCAACCTTATTTCAAGCTAACGTGCGTCGCCTTGTTTTCGCTGAACGACATTGGTCGAAAATTTCGCGAGTCTCTTGGGGAAAAGTCAGCTTGCTAACAGCGCCCATTTCGTGGAAACATTTCCCGTGTGAGCAGAGATATATGGGCTCGAAGGAAGAAGTATTTTCTTGCCCCGGTTTTCGCGGATTGCGAAACTCGCAGAAGGAAATGCGGAAAATGCTGGGACAAGGAAAATGCTTTCCCGACGAACGACATTCAGAGTTACGGCGCAGTTGCTTCAAAGTTTGGAGGAAAAAAAAAAGAAGAAATAAACATCAGTATCATTGAGAGGAATTGTCCATTTTAAAAGCGCTGAGCTCCTCGCTAACAAAGGAGTTTTTTTTTTTACTTCAATCAATTAACTAAAGTGGACTGGTTTTGTGAAATGAGAAAAGTAGGCGGGTTTATCACTTCCCCAAAGAGAGAGAAAAGTTTTTTTTTTCTTTTGATGGCTCTTTTGCCGTGCTCAAGTAAATACTGGATTATCCATTCGTTGAGGATGAACCGATAGACTCTTGACAGTGCAAAGGATTCACGATTCCTCAGCTTAATGGATCAATTTCCTCAAAAATTTATTTGCCGAAACGACACGTTCTGCTGCTTCGGGGTTTCTGTCCTCAGTGAGCCGACCGACACGGAAATTTAATATTAAAACTCATTTATTCGCTTTATTCGTGCAAGGCCGAACCCGAGAGGGCCCTCTGAGGCATTTTCCTGTCTGGTCGGAGTCTAATGGAATTAGTGCTTAATTAGTGGCAGGCGGTAGTGTCATAAAAGAGTTTCGGATGGCCCTAGGAACTCCGACAGAGGTCGGAGGACCCATATTTTATTGTCAATAAAAATATTTGGTTCTAGCTATTTCCTTCTTCTATTTTATTGCAGGATGGATCGCAGGAGTAATTGGCTTTTTCCGCAGTCTGTGGGCCACCTGTTTTGCCTACAGATGATTTTGCCTATCGTGGGGTTTTCAATGTTTTAAAACGAGCCTTGGGTTCCCGCAGGTCCTCGATACTGCACGATTCAATTCGAACTCCGACAGACTCGTTTCCTGCCTATCTGACACACTTCCGAGGGAAAGGGGAACGGAGAAGTCTTCGTGATGGATTCAGAGGTTTTTCCTTCCTTTTTGCTCGTGAACATTAAATGCAAATATGTTTCGCTTCGCTCTCTCCCACCGTTCTTGTACACTAATGGGAAAATGGGGGGAAATTCACCGATTTGACCTTTGGACCTCTGGTCTCTGGTCACGACACAAGGGCAAGGGTTCAAATATTGAAATTCATGAAAACCAAAGAACATTACTTGGAAACTTTTCCATAATGCATCTCCCCCCCCCCCCCTCCCCCCCGTCACAGATTGATTTCAGCGGTGGAGTCGTCGTGAAGAAACTTTCAAACTCAACTTTTCCTTTCTTTCTGAACGAACACCTTACAATGTTGATGCTCGACACTTCGTAAGCCTCGACTAATTTAGCTAAGAGCAAAATTGTTAATTTTCTACGCTCCAATGAGGCCGTCGAACTCACTCGAGTCAACAGAAGCAAGGCTTTCCACGTTGACAGGTGAAGAGGGAGTGGCGTGGAGGCATAGGCCCCGCCCCGTTGCCATGGCAACCGCCGCTGATAGAGTGAGGAGTAATTCCGTCTTCCGCGTGACGTCACCGGCCTCGCCCACCCACGTCGACCGGACCACCCAGTCCGAGGCAGGGTTGCACGAACTAACTTCCTGCTTCCTCCTCCTCCGTCGAGGCTCCCGTTCGACGCAACAGGGCCATTCTCTCGCCCGTTTACGTGCTACGTGGTATCCTTTTATCGCGTAGTGCATCTCGTGTTACTCGCTCGTGGCAGGATGGCCAATCATGGACTCACGGTTGCTCGCCTCGGTTTCTCGCTCCACTCGATCCTGCCTCGAAGCATCGGAACGATCCTCATAAGTTAAACGGCAGCGGGCGTGGAGACGAAGCGTGACGGGTGTCGAGCGAGAACCGATGGCGTTCCCCGAAACGAAAGCCCGGATATCACGTCTCATTGTTTCGCGAACCCCTGAAGAAAAAAAAAAGGAAGCCTGAATGGTGAAGCGTGCATGCGTGGATGCATGTCTGTGCGGAATAACTGTTCGGACCACACAGGAGCGCTTTTTCATCGCATCGGGGGCGATGTGGCAACCCTGCCTTCCCATAGGGCTAATAGAAACGTCGTTGTATGGGAGAAAAGAACCCCGGAGGGGGGAAAGGAAGAAAGATTAGGTGGATGAAGCATGTCGAGGAGAACAGAGGATGCTTCGTGATTCGGGGAGAAAAAGGCCCGGGCCTCCCTCCGTCTTTTGTGACGCGAGAAAAAAAAGGAAAAAAAAAGCTGTCTTTCAACCTGGCGGGTAATTCAATAATGAGATGAGGGAAGGAATCACGGTTCCCCGCGAAAACGCCGGACCGTGAAGTCTCCCACGGGTCGTTCTATTTTTTCGTTTTCGAGCTTCCCCCATTCATTTGAGATCATTAGTCAGTCTCATCTGCAATTTGGTGTTGCAAGAAAAAAAAAATGAAGGAAAGGAGAGGCCGCTAAAGGCGAAAAAAATGATGTAATGGCATGTAGTCGTGTAAGATGAAAAGTGGGTCAATTGCGCCAAGGAATCCGAAATAAATATAGTCGAGTTGGGGAATGGAAGACACGTCTTTTCCCTTCAACAAGTGGAATGAAGATATCCAGGCCTATAAAATAAGTACTTAAAGGAGGAATCTCACCGGCCTTCTCGCGTGCATGTGATGGTCAGACACGGAGATAACATTATTATCCAGGCCTTTTTTTCTATCGGAGCGAGGCCTACGAATTGATTATAATAACGGCCTATTTTCGTGGATTTCCGTGATTCTTGTCCAAACTTCATTCTATAAGAAAGCCTCTGTTTTCGTCGGCTGCATTAGGCGAGCCGGGAAAGACGCACGACGGAAAACTATCTATATCCATGCACATTTATGCCACGGGTCGATCTCATGCTCTCGGGGGATTGGGGGGGGGGGGGGGGGGGGTTGATGCCTCCCCCAAGTTTCGGTTCTAGCCTCTAACTCTGATCTAAATGCGTCCGCCACCCCCTCGTCCGCCCGAGAAGTTACTCGATCCCCCATTGTTCCTCTTTTGCCGTAACCCTGGCTACGTCACTGGATGCAAACGGTGGAATGCATCCAGGACCCATCCGATCTCGAGCAGTCAGAATAGGCACTAGGCCTTGATACCGGGGATCCGTTTGCCCTTGCGTTCGCCCTCCACACCATCTCGTGGGGGAACGAACCGTCGCCTCTCGCCCTCGAGACCTCCAGGTGTGCAGACCGACCTCCGTTTCGCCTGTTAATGGAGGTCGGGGGACTAAAAGTCCGTTAGCCGAGAGGGAAAACAAGAACCCAGAGCGAAGCCTTTAGTGTATGCCACAGGTGGAAAATCCGTCGAGGAAATATCCCACTCGCGCCTTAGCGAACGGCTTCTGACGTGCTTCTGAGTACCGACGGAGTACTTTTCGCAGCAAGCGAGAAGCCTTCCACGTCACGATTAGCGTTACCAAATGATGTTAGGTTTGGGAGATGTAAACACCTCTTCGTGATACCAGACCGAAGCGATAGCTTTTGGCATGTCCCCATGTCCCCTTTTGGCATGTCCCCATTTGTGTGCATGAATGCATAATTTTCTGAAGGATCTGCCGGCTGTAGAGAGCATGTGCCTCCAGTGCGAAGAGACACGCAACCGGCAGTGCAAATGGAATCGAGATGATTTGTCTGAAATGCGTCTCGCTCTCGACCACGCAGACCAGGCACGAGAAATGAGTCGTCATTAGATGATGCGGAGGGGGTAATTAGGCGCGATCGGAACTAAAAGCAGAAACCGGTACCTGAATGCGTGGACGATAAAAAAAAATTTTAATCCTCACAATCGCAAATCTCTAGCCGGATGCAACGATAAAGAAAAATAGTCAGCGGCGAACCCATGGCTTTTCAAACTCCAACGAAAGCAACGCGAATAAGGAAATCGGATCGGATTCCATCGGATATTCTATTGTTGGCGGATATTTCAGGGGACATTCTTCTCCACCGAGATTAAATCCGCGAGGAGTCCCCGGAGGGAAGTCGAATTCCAAGAAAATTTCTCAAGGAATCCTCCACCTTTTTTTTAGATGATTATTTTTTTCTTATGTATCTGAAGCACGTACGCATGTAGGGATCGGAAACCCTGTCCACGACAGAGATTGAGCCGTCGACCTTTTTTCCCCCTTTTTTCCCTGTCTGGCCGATCACGAAAACACGAGATAGGAACTCGCTAAGCGCATCGCATCCGGCTCGGACTCGCCGCGGACACGAAGGGCAAGGCCGAGAGGTCACGCCGAAAAAAAAAACCCGATTTTTCGACGACTCGCGGGGGGAAAAGACGAGAGGCTCGAAACCAATTAGGCAGGTGATATTATATCGTCGCTTTCCATCTCGTCTGTCAAGGCGGACGATGAAGACGTCGTTCCTTATTAATTAATTCCGCTAATTAACTGGAATGCATCTCGCGCATTCCGATTCCCTTTATTATTTTTTATTATTTTTTTCCTCGCTCCTCTCCTTTTTTTTTGTCGGTTGACACCGTGACCTCACGTGTCGACTGCCCGCCCCGATAGCGTCTCTCACGATCCTCGTCTCTTTCGCTTCCCTTCTCCAGATAAAATTTCTGAAACAGGATTCCGGACTGGGAAAAAAAAAACACCTGTCAAGAGCAGTCGCCCACGCTTCCATCGGTTCTCCTGGATCTCGGTACATAAAAAAAAAAACTAAGGAAGAAAGTACGAATGATGAATTCATAAATACGTATGATAAATATTTTTAAAAAAAGATGAAGGAGCATATATTCGGGATGGCTATCCCACGTGACGAACGATGGCATGTCCTCATCACGTCCTCATCATGGAAGGATTCCGTTTGGGCACCGTCATGGATAAGCCCTGGATAAGCCATATCTTCTCGCTTTCTCTCATCAATGGATGACTGAGAACGGCTGGGAATGCCTGGGAATGACAAGATGGATCGTGTTGGTGTTCTCGAGCGAACATGATCGTGGCTTGGGATTCGATCGAGCCGGATATTCCATTTCTTTCTTTTTTTCTAGGGGGGGGAGGTGGATTCTTTTCTATTGTTGGAATGCATTTCGCGGGAAAATTACGAGGTGTTCTCAGGGGATGTGCGACGAGGTAATAAAATTGTCCGGGATTTTCAACGGGACTCTTCATTCTTTGTCGAATGTCGCCCGGTTTTCTCTCTCTTCTCCGTATGCACTTGGCTTCGTTTTGACGCGGATTCCTTCTCCCGTGCGACGCATGCCGAAAACTACGAAAAAAAAATAGGTCGTGTCGCTGGGGGGACATATCCTTCCTGGCAACAGGCGCAGAGAGATTCACGTGCGATGTAACTGAATTCCCGATAACGAATAAAAAAAACGCTGCGCCGACAAACCGGTTTCCAGATTCGGTGGTGTAGCTGCCATCGCATTGTTAGAGAATGTCGACGAATAATGCAGGAATGGAACGTTAGGCATTGCAAAAGGATCGCGGAGCGAAGCGAAGGATATTCGCGTCTGCCGGTAGATGGCAGCACGGCCGAGGCGACCCACGGAAATCGCGTCTGTTTCTCTGCGCGCCGCGGAAGCATGCGGAGAAGAAAACGTTTGCTGACGGACTGGGTGAAGAGCTTTCTGATTCCTGTTGTGGTTCTGGCAAAAAATGTTGCCCGCATGCGTATGAATGACTTCTTTGAATGCAAAAAAAAAAATATTTATTTATATTTCAAGGGAAGGGGTATGGGTATAAGACCCACGGCATAAATTCAGAAACCAGGGTGCCGAGAGATGTTATAAATGTATCCAGAAGATGGTAGGATACCAGGATCAAATGCAGAGAATGGCTGGGATTCGAGCCTGTGACACAAGCGCCTAGCGGATTGCGAGCCCAACACTGAAACCACTAGACTACCTCCCCTGCCCAAAAAAGCAGGGTTGGAAAGTCAGTATTTCAATGCGAGCTCGCAATCCACACAGTTCCTCCCGTCCCAAGATCTACAATGGGACCGAAGCCTATTGTTTTTCCACGTGCCTCGCCCTTAAAGCTCGGACTTGCTGCAGTAACACCTGCACAGGGGTATATTGTATTTCAAGGGAAGGGGTATGGGTACACGACCCACGGCGTAAATTCAGAAACCAGGGTGCCGAGAGATGTTACAAATGTAGGTGGTTACAAAAGAAGATGGTCGGATACCAGGTTCGAATCCCAGCCATTCTCTGCCTTTGATCCTGGTATCCTACCATCTTCTGGATACATTTGTAACATCTCTCGGCACCCTGGTTTCTTATATATATATATATTTGCACATATTTAAATATTCGCAGAATCGATAGGTTTATAGGACGTAGAAATGTTTGGTAGGAATGGAAGCGGTGACTCGTGCAAATGACGGACTTCTACTTCACATTCACAGCCGAACAAATACGATTGGATCGAAAAGGATGAAAGAGGATGCCGTTCGTGACCGCTCATTTCATTATGAGTGAGAATACGAGTGGCTGGAAGGGACTGCGATCGCCGCATTCCGAAATGTCGGCTTCCGTGCTCTCCGTTTCCTGCCGTTCTGTTTCGAGTTGGAGTTTCGTTACCAGGAATGGATGTTCAATAGACAAGGATTTTTCCTTGTTCAGGTAGAGATTACCAGTAGTAAAGCGTAACGGCGCTCGGTTTGAGAAATTGAGAAATGGGAACGAAGAGACAGACAGACAAACAGACAGATGAGACCCTAAATGGTCCTCGAAGGGAAAAAAACAGGCAAATGTCGTCTCCGTGTTGACTGTCTTAGCTGCACCATATTCAGAATGAATCCGGTCCCCCCACCCCCCACCATCTTCCATATGACTGCTTTTCTGGATCATCTGATAAAAACAGGTCTCCCCGGAAGTAGTACTTTCACTGTTCTCCACTCATCCAGATGAGGTACGAATTCGGCCCGAGAGCAACGTGTGCAGCCACGAACTGGTGCTGCAAGGTTTTCCACTCGACTCTGACACTCGTGCATGAGGAAAATCCCACGCAAGAGTGTCGGAAAAGCAGTGAGCAAGACTTTTGGTTTCTGCTCTCGAGAGTTCTGAGAAAGGGGTGAAGGAATTCCCTTTTTCTTTGCTCTTCTTTCGGGGGTTTTCTCATGCGGCGCCGTTGTGTGAGGCGAAGAATCCTGGATCTGTTTCGAGGAATGAGGGACCGATTGGCTATTATTGCTCAAGGGAGGTGTCTTTCGGGGTCTTCGGGCAGAAAATTCTATTAAAAAGCCGAAATATACAGATGAATCCTGCGAAACCGATATCGAAATTCGTTTCATCAGCCGGAAAACACCCGGAATCTGCTCCAATCTGATTTTTAGATTCGTGG
Organism: Darwinula stevensoni; assembly: GCA_905338385.1. NCBI lineage: Eukaryota > Metazoa > Arthropoda > Ostracoda > Podocopida > Darwinulidae > Darwinula > Darwinula stevensoni. Next base: position 57,599 of record CAJPEV010000675.1, on the reverse strand, counting down.
TTTCGGGGTCCCGTGTCCTTGGAAACTCAGATCGTCACCGTCAATAGAGGAGGAAAAAGGTGAAGGGATCCCTTTTCCTCTCTTTCAAATGTTTAGTGACTTTATCCTGATATTTCCGTGTCTTCGCACGTGATTCTTACCCCGTGAAGTCTCGTCCCCTTCATTTTAGGGACCTGACCCCCATCAATTCATACTGTTTTTTTTTTTACACTAATACTTGTACCTAAAATGATATTCCGAATGCACTATATATGTTAATGTATTGCTACAGTAAAAAAAAAATTCCATTCCGATGATGTCAAGTACGAAGCGACCAATCCAGATCGGTTCTGAAGCGCATGGTTTGCTCGCCATCGGCCTGAGAAAGCCATGTTCTCGAAGTCAAAAGGTCCTCTATCTATCAAGGATGTCAACGTGATTATGGAGTCTTCGTTTTGGTCATCTCATCATTCACTGTTGGGAGAAAGTTGAATCTGGAAAAAAAATATGGAGGTTTTGGGTCTGCCGCGAGATGGCTGCTCATCGGGGAAAGTCGGGTGTTTACGCCTGCATCATTGGACGGGGTGACCCTTTTGTTGCCCCAAGAGCGGAGCCGGCCCTGCAAAACACGTCTCTCACCATCCGAATCCGATCCGGAAACGCTTCCTTCCCGGATCATCTCGGATCCGAGTCGAAGGCTTCACTGCACTCCGACGTCTCGCTCGTGCCCGGCAGATTTGAGCAAAGACGATAAAGCGACCGTTTGGGCGTTACAAACCAGTTCGATTCGGCTTGGAAGAGATGGGAGGAAAGACTTGAGGATAAGGCGGCCACAGTATCCAGCGAGTTTTTTTTTCTTGCTTGGCTTCCCCTCCTCCTTTCGTATCGTAACGTTTCTGGATCGTGGGATCCGCGCTCTGCCATCTGACCTTCACGGCATCCTTGAAGACCCTGCCTGGCGTAATGGGAAACTCTCGTCACTCCGATAGACGAGGGAAATGGGCTCGAGAGGGCCGTGACACATCTCGCGTGTAGACCTTTTAAAAACGAGGGATGAAGGTATATGATATACCTTCATCCCTCGACTTCTGCTCTTTGACTTTGAAGTCCCACTGCGAATAGCGAGTGCATACGTTAAGGTCTGAGTGCATCGAGTAGTGCCTCTCAGTGCTCGACGATGAGCGCAGGAGCATTGCGATTTATTACTCGGTCGGGGACCAGCGGGAGAGAGAGAGTCTCGACGATCTAGATCCTAGAAGGCCAGTCTGGGGCACCGAGAGCGAAAAGCCAAGGAGTTGTATGGCTCCTCGAGCCCGAGGGGAGAAAGGAAAGCATGCATAGTGTTTTGCGGAACCTCCAAGATGCGAGATGGCATTCCAACAACGATAGCAGGCTCACTCACAATAAAGAGGAGGGGGTGGTGGTGGGGGTGGGGGAAGGCTCACGTCTTAGCGTTACGGCTAGGGTCTTTGATTTGAGTGAAGGGGAAGAAAATCTTCCCCAGTTGTGGATGCATATCCAATGAGGGGCGACGGAGAGCGATAAGGCTTAAGAGTCCTTTGAGGAAACAATAGCAGGAACCTTTTTCGCGGCTTCTCCGCCTTCAAAGTCTCTGGAGGAAACGATGGCCAAACTTACTTTTGAGCGTCTCCCCTTTCTTTAAAATATCTCTCTGAAACAAGCACAGAAACGTCTTTCTGGATTCCTCTCCCTCTCCCAAACCACCCCTTTCCCCTCTATTATGACCGATGCAGAAGATACTTTGAAGTATTTTCTGAACGGAGTATCGAGGACGCCATGAGATTGCGTGTACTAAGCAGATGGTTCATTCGAAAGCGAGAATCACTTTTGCCTTCATGCGGAATTCTTTTTTTCTCCCCATCAAGTCGACTTATTAAAACTCCTTTCCTGTTCCTTTTTCATTCGTTTACGACGTCCGCTCATACATCAATCACTCAATTTGTGAGTTCCTTCTACTCTCTTCATCTTGGCTTTTTTTTGTGTCGCGGCTCTTATGCGGGGACCGCCCTTGGCCGGCGCCATGAAAACCAGTCCGACCTGGGGGAACAGCCCACAATCATTAGTATTAATTGATTAATTACCGCATCCTAATCGCACTTGTAACGGTCTCAGCTGCTTCTTCTTCCCCTTACTTTGTTTTTAGTTTTTTTTTTACATTTTTTTATTCGGGGCCCAGATGGTCCTCCCTGTCAAGGACATCACGCTTAGAAATCTTTCTCCTTCCGTGGATGGTAAGGAAAAAAAAAATTCTAATACTGCGTGTAGATGCGAGGCGAGATATACACGGTCGTTTATTTTCCCCTTCCTTTTCAAAAGGGACGGAAGGGTAAAAAAATAAGAGTATAAAAACGCCTCGAGGGCCGTTTTCACAGATCTTCCCCCGATCCATCATTGAGAGTAGAGCAGATGTGTTTTCCTTCCTCTCCTTCTCCACCCTTTTTCTGATGGGTACACTCAACAAAGGAGGGTGTTCGACAGGTGCTACCGTGCGTACATGCTCACAGGTCATATAGATGCAAAGATAATTCGCATGTCCGCTTTCAAATTTAAATTAAATTCAAATTAGTTCCCAGTTCCAAAAACATTCCATTCGATTTTGAATAAGCTTAACATTTTAATGGTTACCTGATGTATTTCAATGCGATTTAGTTATGATTGATTTATATCGTGAACTTGCGATTGTGTTTAGGCTGAGAGAAAATCAAAGAGAGGATTTGACATCTGTGGGAGCCTTGAGGCCTGACATGTTTTTCTGCCCCCTCGGATGAAGACGTTTCCAAGCGGGACACAAAAGCCTCTTTTCCATCAACCCCTGTGGCTCTTTTTCTCTTCCCCCCCCCCCCCCCCCCCCCCCCCCCCCCCCCCCCCCCCCCCCCNTCTCCCCCCCCCCCCCCCCCCAGCCAGGGTTGTTCTATTGGAACCAGACCGGTGGGGGAGAAATAACACCCCCTTCCTCTCCTTGTTTGGAGACTAGCACGCTCGCTCGAGTGGATTTTCCCTCGGTCTTCCCACCTTCTCCCACAATATCAAGTAGATTCTGTTTGTCATGCTGAAAGGGAAATTTCGAGGGCTCCCCAAGTTTGCTCAGCGGGTTACGCTTGTTGACCGAATGGATTATCCAAATATAAGAAGTGTCATTACTACACGTGCTGTAGGTCTGGTCTTACTGTTTACGCGTAATTTATCAAGACCTGAAAATACAAATAGCACGGCACGGTACAACCGGTCTTCTCGGAATTCGGCCAGGGCGACATTCCAAAACCGTGAGAAAACGTTGACTGCCGTTATACGATAGAGAGACATGCGGCATGAAATACAGTGTATCCATCTCTCATTCCGCCCATACTCATCCAATGGCCTCTTCCAAGGCTGCTTCATATATGGCCACAGGCCAGTCTCTCTCGTCCTTGGAGGGGAGGGAGTGCTTTATGGCTAGACTTTATGGAATCCTCGCTCTTTTACTTTCCCAGCCTTTTTTTGGTCTGAAAGTGGAAGAATTAGGAGGCATGGGCAGTGGGGAGGAATGCAACTTTCGCTGGCTGAGTCAGAGACAAATATTTCAGGATTAAAATGGAAGAAATGGGAATCGATTGAATAGGGATAGAGAATGATTAGATGGCATTTATTGTCCACCATACATATCGTCACTCAGATTTTGTCTCCTTACACTCTGAATAATACTGTTGACACAAGGAAGAACCAGAAAAAGACTCTTTGTACTCGCGATAATGGACGGCTTCTTCGCACATTTCGCATCGGGGGCACTGCACCTCATATTGTTCATGGAGAACAAAAAATGTCTGCATAAATAAGTTATTTGATCATATTTTCGTCCACCGCCGTTTCCCGCTTCACCAGATCCTGCAAAAAAAATGAAAAGAGGGTAAAGTCGTGACAGGGTTCTTTGTTTTGGAGATGTGCGAAAAACGCACACATGTGCGTGTTATTTAGCAGATGTGTGTGGCGGGGGGGGGGGGGGGGGGGGGGGGGGGAGGNGGGGGGGGGGGGGGGGGGGGGGGGGGGGGGGGGGGGGGGGGGGGGCCTGGAAAGGCGAAACCTCCTGAGAACAAGGGGAAGAAAGAAAGAGGCCAACCTTCCAGTGTTAATTACCCCCCGTCCTTTAATCAAGGGTCATCTATCCCAACAGACTAACAGGGCAAAAAGAGGGCGATGCAAATTTACAGCGAGGGGGAAAGGCGGAATTGCAGCCTTGTGAAAGGAAGAAAAGCTCCTGTCGAGACTAACGCCGTAATAGGTCCATTTTCTAGCCTACATTGTTTGCCGGAATGGAAAAGTCTTGTAGTAATGAGATAGATAAAGCGTATTTACGTGATCAGTAACCATCAAATCAAATAAACACCATAAACAAATAAAGCCGACAAGGTAGATGCAAAACCGGCAGAATAATCGAGTAGAAAATAAAAATTAACCGAATGGGAAGACAGGTAAGCGTTTGTGTAAATCAGATGGCGTTGCTTTTCCCCCCCACGCACCATTGCATTATTAGCCGCTCTGTGTTGACTCAAGGGAGGGTGAGTTTTTTCTTTCCCTTTCCGATTCGGAGGCTGTCAGACGTGAATGGCGTCAGCTGTTTGCTCTCTCAACACTAGACGGTAATCGTATAACTGGGCTGGTTAGTTCCCGTGCCTGGGTGGCGAGGAAAAGAGGATGACAGGAGAGGCAGACCTCCCATGCCATCGCGTCTAATTACGTCACCCCTGCGACAATGACAGACAGTGTGCGTGACAAAACGCTTGCAATCCGTTGGAACGAGGCAGTGAACGTCAAGCACCTGCCAGTTGCACCAGGGCTTCCAGAAGGCATTATGATTTTTTTTTCCCAGTAACTCTTCGCCTTTATCTCGCCTCGGCATCAGTAGAGGATAATTTTTCTGATGTTCGCAGCAGCGTCGTTGAGGTGGAAAAAAAATCATCGTAGAAAGCACGCAATTTCTCTCAAGGAGCCGCACACCTCCAAAAGACTTAGAATGGCAAAATTTAAATGTGTGAGCCCCAGGGCCCATATCGATGTTATTAATGTATATCAGATATTTCCCTAGATAACGACGAAAGTTGATTTCCAGGTATTCTCCTCTTTTTTCATTTTTGAGTCCAAGAGTCCTTATATGAATTGATTCGGCGGAATCATTCCAACCTCCCAAACGACATTTCCTGAAAATGGGCCCCTCCCGAATCGTCTACCGTTCGAAAAAGGAACCATCCTAAATCCCTATTTTTCCGGTTCAGAAGTGGAGGAGCTTTTTGAAACCGGGATTTGTCTGCAAAGGATAGTTGGCAATTGCCAGGAAAAGTGCATGAAATACTGGGACATTGGGCTCACCGATAAAGATGGAGCTGGCTGCGTTCACCTCTGACACACCCTGAGGACAACCTGGACTAGAAGACTTGCACCGAGCATCACAGCTGCATTGGTGGTGTCGGCGGCACTAACTAACGTCCGATACACCTCGTTTTCGTTCTCGTTCCCGTCGTCGGGAACGTCATTCTCGGTGACATCATTTTCTGAGACGTCACTACCCTCAAGGCGGAGGAAGCAGAGGTTCTCCATGTTCTGCTTGATGCGGTCACAGTCGTAGTCCTCGGAGCCGTCGCAGCGGCAAGTCTTCAGCTTGTGAGCCTTGTCTTGGCGGAGGAGGATGGCGAGGGAATTGTTGCACCTGGGGGAACACTTGCGGCCGTGGAACATGGCACGGCAAAAGCGGTGGTAGTACTGAAGCGCGGTTGCGCAGAGGTTGTCGGCGGCACAGATCCACTGCGCCACGCTGCACGTCACGACCGAAGACGCATTGTTCGCCCACACCACGTCCGGACGGCACACCTCGATGCGACGCTTCGTCTCCTCGCAGAACCCGTTTTCGCAGCGGCACTGCTCGCAGATAATAAAACGGATATATTAGAGTGTGCAACTGAGAGAACGAAAAACTTAAGAAGGCCTCTTGCACTTCGCGAGAACTCACTAGGGAGAGGGCAAGCGTGGTATTTATTACATTACTCAAGTTCTCCTTGGCGATACGCACAATAAGCAAGAGAACCCAGCAAGTACTCGCTCAATTATCAGGAGTCTTCAAGGGAGAATCTTGTAATGTTATTCAGGTAATGGAGACGGTAGACATAAAAGGATTTTAAAGCTGAAAGTGGTAGTTCCGAGTCCTTAATCCTCTCCCGGTCCCATTTAAAAGGCATGCATCACCAGGATGTACCCTCTTGGGCGATTTCGGGTGTTTAGGCCGGGAAAGGGTTAAACAGTTATGAAGAATCGGGCTAAGAGTAATGAAAAGTCCCTAAGCAGCCAAACGGAACAAGAATAATCGAGTCAAAAAGGGTTGTCTATCTCGAGCTGCCTGGGTGAGCTTGTGCTAGCAGTAATCGGAAAAACCTGTAGGCCTACCCCATTCCCCCTATCAATCCACCAACGCCTAACCACAACCGCCATAGCAGTGATCGCACGGGAAATAGCCCGGAGCTAAATGAAAATGGCTTGTGGGCAAGGGTAAACGTCTCCTACTTCAGAATGCTTGTCGTGCGACTGAAATAAAAATGTACAGCCTTGCCCCAGCATAAATCAAACGCACTAACATTTCCTCCCAGACAAAGTTGACCAATCATATATATTTCTCTTCCACATTTCCATCCATTGTTAGCACGAGAAACACAGATCGTGATCGTGATTTTTTGACTAAATTCTACTCCAATCAGCAGGCTTCTTCCAGTTCCCAGCAAAGACATGACAATGAGTTGCGATTGTTAGTACTGTTTTATATAGAATTCAATTGTTAATGAATGTTGTACTGGGGGAAAAGGCGATGCTTCCCTTGAAGTTGTCTTAATTTTTTTTTAATCCCCAGGGCAGGCAGAGATACCTGCTAATGCCCACGAAGTGCCATGTGTGCAAAGTTAAGAGAATCGTCAAATCTATACGAAGAAGAGCGAACGAAGGATAGGGTAGTCTCACCCGCATGAGCTCCTGTCCCTCCTCGGTGGAGGTGAGGGCGATGAGGGCCTTCTTGCAATGGTCCGGGCAGATCTGGGTCTGCCCCGTCATGACCCCGTAGCAGCCGATCTTGTAGTTGTGCAGGGCCATCCCGCAGCCGACTCGATATGCGCACTTGAGGCTCGCCACGTCGCAGCTCATCGGCTCGCTTTCCTCCCGTTTCTTCTTCTGGATCGCGACGACCGCCGCGCTCCGAGCCGAAGGCGGCGGGAATAACTCGGATTCCAGGTCGTCTTCCGCGCCCTGGCCGCGGCCGACGTTCGCCTCCAATAAGGTCAGGGTTAGCAACAGGGTCAGCGGACTCATCGTCCTCCGGATTCCTATAATATAGTTATTGACATGTTCAAAATGCTCCCGATAAGCTGAGAAATGTCAGCACAAACTGTATGATGGACTTCAATTCGAGGAAGACACCAATGCCAACTCGTATATCAAAACCGCAATAATATACCAATTATATAAACGATTTGCCGCTCAATGAAATCCAGTCTCATCACCTCGAGGTATTCCCCATTAATGTCATATTAAGGGGCACCGTAAGTGAGGCCGCACCTAAGTTCATAGAGACGGAAACATTTTTATAATGGCTGAATACATTCACAAAAATGTTATGAAATCATGAAAATGAGAAATTACGGGCATGCGATGTTCTTCCCGCACAGCAATAAAAATGTAGATTATAGGATCACTGGCTAAGCTTGCGTGGCGTTATGCATTGCGTATATTATCTTCATGATGGAGAATCGTGACCGCAGGATCGGCTATTAGCATTCGGAAACCATTCCCGAGCCACGTGACCTCAAAAAAAAAAAAACAAAGTTGAGGCCTGTAGACAAGGACATTTTGGGAAGGAGAAAGAGAGGATGGGGAAATAAATCAAGTTGGTTGGTTGGTTGGGTCAAGGAATATGAGCATAGCCCGTCAGCCGGGAGCCAGCCACAAACTCGTCCACTGATGTTTTTATGGAGTGGTAGAACAAGACAGGTTTCACCGACGACCAAAAGGAGAGGGAAGGGGAGGAGGAAAAAAAAAATACTCAGAAAAAATCCACCTTCCTGCGTACACAGACATGGGATATAAAATAACGCTGGACACGTCTGAGGCATGTGTACACGGACGAGACGAGGGCAGAGCCTCGCTCACGATCTTTCGAATGAGACAATGGACAAAAACAGGATCTCCTCCCACGACATCTCCATTATCCATCAAGGTGAAATAAAAGTCCTTTTTCTTTCTCCTATCCGGATTGTCCAGTAGGGAAGTGGACTGTGGAATGACCTGAGGAACAAATTGGTTAGTGCTGTGGATTCCCCTTGTTGTTGCCGGTTTTCTCCTCAGCCTGGCTGGAAGCCAAACGGAATTGGCCTGCCTGAGGGCCTTCTCGGCTTCGTTTTTTGTTTTATTCCTGCTCCTTAAGCAGGATCTCTCGGTCACTCGACCGGGGTTCTCAGAGCTGCCTTTTAGGATCCTCACGAATCGCTTGTTTGGCGGTCAAACAATGCTGTTATCCAAGCAAACATGTTCCCGAGCCCGAGAGAATTCTCTCGCGTCAACGCAAGTTGTAACGACTACGACACACAACTATCGTACATGTCGTATCTGATCCAACATTTCATCCCAAGATGTCAATGGAACTAAGAACGCCAATAAAAATTGAGTTTCTTTGTTACCATGGCTTCCTTTGAAGAGAGGTCCTGCCGTGTTAGTCTTTCAGGATTTAAGCATCCAATTTTATCGGAATTGGACGAAGTAAATTTAAAGATTTCTTTCATTACGTTTCTCGCACCAATGCAGTCTCTGCACTCGACGAAAAATTTCGCAAACAGTCCAAAACTCAACGCACCCGTGCTGTGATATAGGAGTCCTCGAAGACGCGTCACATGATGACTTCACCAACGGTCACGATGCACCCTGAGTAAGGGTGTGTCCAGCGTCGAAGCCTATGTCACTCTCGGCACTCGGATTCGGAGGAACAAGGAACGAACGCTCGTGAGAGGCTGCGGTGAGCGTCTCTTCAGCGGGAATGAGGAGCGCGGCCACCACGCACCCCAGCTATAATGTCTTTATCCCTCTCTCCCTCTCCTCCCTTCCTCCTTCTTCATTCTTCTCCTCCCCTTCCTCCATCTCTCTTTTCCCCCATCCCTTCGGGGCTGTTCGGATGAAGTGATCTCTCCTCTGTCAGTGCACGCCTTGGGGCTATCACAAATGCATTTTCTCCCTCCTCTCCTCCTCTTCCTTTTCCCCACTTCAGACACGTGTACGTGTTTCTAACCGAAAATATCCTCTATTGTTCTTCACACCCCAGGACGTGTCAAAGGCGCGTCCCGTCTCTTGGCATCCCGTGAATTATTCATTGGCTTCAAAGATAGAGGAAAAAAAAAAAGGCTTGGATGGACCCCACGTCGAGCGAGGAATGTTTTCTTGGGTTGGGTCTATAAAAAAAGTCAATATTCATTTCAGTAATGGACTTGATGCTATCGAAGAGACAGAGTCGACTGACCTTCGCGGTTATTCGCAGCAGAGCAGCCGTTATGGAATACTTGTTTTTGAAGACCTCTCGACCCGTCCTGGCCCTGGCCAGAGTTTCTGGCCTCATTCCGCTGTCCTTTCATGGTCCAACTTTTCCTCTGAACATCATTTGGCTCTTCTATTCCATCGTCGTCGCCATCGTCTGCACGTGGACTTTGGTCGTGTTCCAGATTCCTTTCCTTACATATGGGGCAAGAAAGGAATACGAAGGAAGTGGTCTCCTAATGGTTTATATAAGTTTCGCAGGAAGTGATTTAATGGTCTCCGTAATGGCGATCGCTAGTTTCTTCCTAATGGTCAAGTTTCCCCTATTTCGACGTCTTCTACAAAGCGGCGAGATCCACTTGAACGAGGAAGAGTCTCAAATGGTTCATAACAGAGTTCTTTTCGCGGTAAGTGTTCATGGGATTATTTGGTTGGTATTGACGGCCGTGAGTCTCTCCACGTCCTGGCATCATTTGAATTCAGTCGCGATGATTTTGGCTTCATCCCTCCTGTTCGCATTGCCCTGCCTGGAAGAAGCATTGTTCTCATCGATCTTTATCGGGATTGGAGCGACTTTCCATTGCCTGAACAGAACTGCAAAATCCTTTGCCAGTGCAAACGACGACTCTGCAAACACCCGGAAAGACTCTCAAAGAAGGATCTCAGAGGGCGAGAAAATGAGTCATTCTCACAGGTCGATTCCCACCCTTGCAGACGACGCTGATCGCATCCAGCATTCCCATTGGAGGATGACTTCCCTTGCAGACGACGCTGATCGCATCCAGCATTTCCGTCGGGGGACGATCGCCCCAACAGATGGCACGAATCCTACCGAGAGAAGGAAGTTGATCCAGACCCTGAGATTCCGTCACACCCGCCTCTCTCGCCTCGTTAACATTTCTTCGGAGCTCTTTTCGGAAATCCTGCTCGTGAAGTCCTTGACGACCTTCATGGGCACTCTTCTCATTATCTTCATCATCTTAGTTCCCACTTTGACATCCGAGAACAAGATGTACTCCTATTATCTCCATCTACCGGGGTTCTTCATGACGGTGACAAAACTCGTGTCAACCTGTCTGGTTTGTCGATACGTCAAAGACCAGGTAAACTATTCGGGCAAAAGTGCATAGAATCAGATGAATAATTGATGCAATTGATTATGGGTTTCAGAGGTGGGAAATGGCGGCAATACTTTCAGAAGCGGTTGGAACGACTATCCTAGACCCACCTACGTTGCAACAAGTGAGTCAATTACGAGTCAAAACTTTTTCTAATCTCAGATTCGTAACTCGTTAAGTTCTGCGTACGAATCGAGGCAATTTTTTTGGAAGATCGATGGAAAAGATCGATCGCCCCCTATAGGGGCGCGTGTTTGAATCGAAAGCTTTAAGAGCTTTTATATATAAAAGCTCTTAAAGCAACATTTTAGTCGCAGATAATGACTGACTGACCGTAGTCAAAAAGGATTTCACTGTCATCACATCGCGATTCGGCCGGATGCGTGCCAACTGGAAACGAAGGGTCAGCAGTTCAAGCTCAACTAGGTCAACGAGAGGTTTGCAGAATCTACAGTACCCATACTTTTTTCCAGTCCAGAAGGACCGCATTTTTAATTTCAACGAGTACCCTAAAGCAAGAAAGTGAGACAGATCCCAACCGAAGCGAGCGATGTGAAGTATCTGGGTCGGTTATGGTCCGCTCGTTATGGAATGCATCCAGCCTTTCCCATTCTTTCTTCCCGAGTTGCGTCGAGACGAAAGAGGGAAAACTGGTTTAATATTTTTGGATGGATGCTGTTGGAAAACGCTGACAGCTCTCTCGGAAACAGTCGAGGACTGAGAGACAAAATGTAGCAGTTTTAGGTCTCACTCTAACCGGACTCATGAATTGAGTGTTAATTTTAGACTGAGCAAAAAATCATCGGTAAAGTCGACTTTTTTTGTAGGAGCTGCTGTGTGAATTTCCATATATTGGGGAAAGTTTCGTGGCGAAGTTGGAAGTGAAGTGCAGTAGCTCTGAGATCGAGTATGGGCAAATAAGGGTTTCGCAGCGAAAAAAAAAAATGTAAGCAAGACGACATTGCTCATGCATAGAGCGCTCCAGTGACGCAAGTGGCTATCTTAATGCTCGCTTGCTTCGTGAATGCATCTCCGCCTCCTTTTGTCTCTGACAAGATACAATTCCCTCCTCCTCTGGAAGGCTGAATGATCTCATTTCACGACGTGCTCTTTTTTTTCCCCCTCTCCCTCTTTTTTTTCCTTTTCCGATTTTGGTGTTTCCTTTGCACGACGAGTACTGACAAAGGAGTGAATGAGTCGAATTTCCCAAGAAGCGTAGCATTGGATTATTGTAGCTAGCCTTCCAAAATTCGGGTTAAAAGCGTTCTGAAGTATCAAAAGAGATAGAAAACTAGTAAAATTTTAACATTTAAAATCTAACCCTTTTATCCTTTAGATGGAAATGTTCGAGAAGCAAATTTCTCGGACCTGGAAACCCGTGACCGCCTGCGGCCTTTTTGAGGTCGATTTCCCGCTGCTAACCGCCGTGAGTCGCTCCGTTCACACCTAAAAACGATTGAAAAATCGCCCTTGGATATTTCGGATCCGTTTCCGCCATTTGTGGTCGTAATGCAGGCCGTGGCGAACCTGTCTGCCTTCTTCGTCGCCATCATCCAATTCCATCTCGCCTTTAAGACCCCGCAGGAACCATGTTGTCCTTCGTGCAGACGATGAGCGCAGTCGTCGAAGCGCTGCTTTTGCACTCTACATAGGATTCTGCAAATATATATTCGCGCGAAATATGTATTCGGACGCACGAAAACGCCGTTTCTTGATTTGATAGAGAAAATATTATTCCACGAAAAAAAATCTTACGTTCAATGTGTTCAGTGCAGTTCAGTTTGATTGCTCAAAACATCAATTCATTGTTGAAGACATCTTTAGAATTCAGTGAACTTATTTTGAAATTGCTGGGGACTGATGGATTGGCTTCAACACAATCTAGAATTTCCCTAGCACGTCGGGTAGAATGAGTAAAGTGCCATCTTGTTAAAAAAAAAATGTTATGCCCGACATTCTCAATTCTCAAGGCAAGGCGCAATAAACTCCTGTACCATCCTCAGATGTGATTACCCGTGATTGTTACGTCATCGAGAAAGAAGAGACCATTAACTTAGTGAACCAAATGACAAATTGAGCTTATTCTACTGTAGCAGCCACCTTGACAAATAAACGAAATTGAAACCCCGAGCATCAAAGACGTGCTTTTTTGTGATTGATTGAAAATCGGTTTTTTCAAGTGTTTCCGCTTGTTTCCTGAAAGAAATCCAGATGCATCGTGATCAAGGTTAGATCCCTGACTGTTCTCGCAAATTTCACGCACTTCCGATTTCGGATTCGAGGTCCTTGACTTCACTTTTAGAAGAAATTGGGTCGTACGTGTGTTTTCTACCAGTAGATATTTCATTTGGATTCTTGAATTTTATTTTTAATGCTGATGTTTGATGCCCATGTTTTCAGATCAAGAAACTTAGGACGAATGCTGGAATCTCATTAAGGCAAGAGGGAGCGACCTTTGAGCTTAAGAGCTCCTCTCCTCTCTCTCTCTCTCTCTCTTCCCCCCCCCCCACACACACACACATACAAAAAAAATTGAAAGAAAAAAGTAGAGTCCATGGGTTTTTAAAGGACCTTTAACGAAAGGTGATTTTAGCATTCGGGCAGTAAGTTGAGACCTTTTTCTTCCTCTGTCTTGTTTTTTGGTTGCCATCCCATCCGTAAGATTTCGAATTCTTCGTGAATCGGTTCACCTTGAGTTTATGTTATCAGTTGAAGAACGATGCAGATCGCTTAGAATTATTTTGACCATCTCAAGGATTGGAGATTTTCGCGAACACAGAGAGATTGGTTCCAGTTCTATTCCAATACTTTGGGGTTGGATCCCAATTCCTCTCTGGTTGGAGAGGAGTCGGATGCGAACCCATTCGGCACAACAACGTTGTATCGACATTGAGAATAGGTTGAAACGTTGAGACTTGGTTGAAGTTGAGAATTCGACGAAAAATCAACATCAGTGAAATGCTAGCTATTCATAATTAACCGTATTTTCAGCATTTGGTGACTACTCGTGAACTAGGGAAGTCGTTCAGAGGCTATTAGGAGCAAATTAAAAAAAATCGTATTTTCAATGTTGTTTTTACGTGGAGTTATCCACATCATATCAACTAAAATTTGGTTCTACGAATCGACGCGAGATGGCACATAACCGCCAATTCCGCGATTCTTATCCTGATGCCTTTAAATAACCAGTACCCTGCGTTTTTCAGACAGTACCCAATCTTTTCCCATTTACAGCATAGGGGAAGGTATAGGAATTCCTAGATAGACATGTTTAAGGAGGTAATCAGGCAGAAGGAGACCGAAATTACTTCTGGCTAGTGGGTCCGAAAAGACACGCTCAATTTTCCTAAATCTCCACATGGCACGCGCCCTTACTCAGACTCATCCATGATGGATAGAGTATAAAAACCATGCCCGCGAGGTTGTTTCCCTCTACTGGACCGAGAGGTACTTGAGTCATGCAAGTACTCAACGTGAATTCTCATTCAGTAGAGGAAATAAAACTCTGAGGGTCCTTTACGTGGGATGATTGTACTCGATAGAGTACTGCTACTATCATACCTCTTGGGAACCATCTATGGAGTTATCGAGTCCATATTCAATTTCATCCGACAATCAAAGCTCATTCAAACCCTGGAATAGGGAGGAGGTACTATAATGCCCTTACGTTGAAAATTCAACGTTGACACAACGTCGCACAGCATCAACTTTTCAACGTTGAGCTGTGTTTCATTTCAACATTGTGGCAACGTCATGGCAACATGTTACGTTGAAAAGTCAACCTTTTCTCAACATTGAGGCAACATTGCCATCAACCTTTTTTCAACGTCGACACAACGTTGTTGTGCCGAATGGGAAGTGAATTAGAGCTCGGTATGGTCAACTTGTGAGCAATTGGTATTATTTCATCGGTTAACTCTTGGTTATCCTGCATGGAAAGGGAAGAATGGAGGATGCGGTTTTTGACAGTGAGATCCCTGGAAATCGCTTTCGAGATGGCGAGCTCAGCATTCCCGTTTCCGCGTTTCCTGCGGATCGAGAGTGAGTGGAACTTAATTTTTCCATAATGATTACACGAGTCTGGATTCGGTCAGTTCCTTTTGCTCACGAGAGAGCTATGCCGTACACGTTCCAGTATTCCCGGTTGCGAAGGGGAGTCATGGGGAAGAAAATATAATGAAGATTAGCATGAATAAACCGGTAGCAGAAGAATCTATAGACTCTTTCTGGATGTTTACATTCCAGAGAGGTTTTTTTTTTGGGAAGGGAGGGGGGTGGTAACCTAGAATGCTGGCATTGATCATTCGCAAAATGGAGTGGGCAGTCATGAAAGAGGTGATGGATAAGCCAGATAACTCATTTTCACCGCGGAGTTTCAGACAGTTTCTTTTATAGCTCCCTGTGCGAGCTAAGCCGGAGGGAATGCACATTCCGAAATATCCGTCTTTTTTTAAATATTTATATCTCATTCCCCATCGTCTAGAGGCTTTGAATCCGTCCATAGCCCACGGAAAGGTTATAAACAGAATCCTGCCATCGCGTTTCGACAAATGATATACGAGTATTCAGTGGCATTCGTATCCGTCCTGCGTATGTATGAGTGAAACCGATGTTGTGATCCGATTGCGATGGAGCGGTTTCCTCGAAGGATGTTGGCTCATCTCTGATCTGGAAGGGAACCCGGACCCAAACACGAGACTTCTTCGAGCGATGCGGTAAGCAGGACCGATTCATTCAGCGGCGGGTCGCGATTGTTCAGTCGGTAGACGAACGTTCGGGATGCATTATTTCTCCTCTATGGAGCGAGATACGTAGTTTGCGTTCCGGAGCGAGTGCGGAGGGCCTAACTTGTCATAGATCGTTGTTTTATTCCTGATATTTATAGTAGCGTAAAACGCCGTCTTTGTTCCGTTCTGTGCGTACATTTTTCATTGATTAACCATAAAGGAAGGCGATCGTCGGTCGATCGCGAAATGTTCGTTTGGGTTGGATCCACATTCTTCATTCGGCTGGACTCGATGTGATCGAAGAAACGAGGTTGTCCGACGGTCTCGGACACTCCAAGTGGAACAGGCTGTCACGGACAACTTGTTTTTAAAGGCATGCCGACACGCCCTGGTCAGAGTTTCCGATCTCGTTCCTCTCTTTTTTTTTCCGGTTCCAACTTTCCTTTCGAATTTCATTTATCTTGTTCATTTTTTCTTTATCGGCTTCTTCCACGCATGGGATCTGGTCTTTTTCGTAAAGGAGTACCGAGAAAAGGTACACCGTCTGTGCACCACGGAAAGCCCTTCGATGCTCATCGTGTTCTTCATAGTAGCAATTTTGTTCTACGGGTCAAGTTCCTCGTGTTTCACCGACTTTTACCGGATGGTGCAATCCACTTCAGTCGGGCAAATCTTAAGGTGATCCGTGTCTGTACAACCCAATAAATAGTACCAGAATTCGGGAGTTTCTTCGATGAGCTCAAAAAGGCACGTGAGACTCTTGAGGATCGCCTCCTTAGCAGACGACGCAGTTCCAAGCCAGGATTTTGCCGAGATAAACGAGATTGATTCCAACCCTGCCACGAAGTTGAAGTTCAAAACGCCAGCAAGGGACGGATTTAGACACAAAACTCGAAGGGATCGAAATTTATCTCTCACCCAAGCAGGAAATCGATCCAGAACCTCAGATCCTGCCACACCCACCTGTTTCACCGCATTCACTTCTGAACGCTTTCTCAGAAATCCTGCTCGCGAGTCTTCCAGAACCTGCACGGCGTCTTTTCTCGTTATATTCACCTGGGCGGTTCTTGTGCTGGCAGGCGAGGTATGAGTGCACAGTGTTACAGCGATGGAACTCGTGTCAACTCGTCATGTCTTCAAACACGAATACGACGGGGTAAACTAATCAAAATGTATTTCTCCTGATGTGTTCGAGGTGAGATCTCGCCTCCATTCATGCCTTGACCAAATGCAGAGAATTTTCTTTCCCTCGGTGCGGCGGGACCGCGCGTATCTCCTCCCCCGAATTTCGGCCATTCGTTTACTTTGCGCCTTCGCCGCCAGATGTCACCACTGAATTGGTCTTTTTTTTTTCTTCTCGATTTTCTCGAATTTTTCTCAATGTCTTTTCAGAGGTTAGCAAAAGGAGAAAATAAACACTAATCAATTGCGAAGCTGCAGCGACACCCTCTCGTTACTTGCCGACTTCTGCTTTGAAGCACCACAAAAAGAAGATATCTCAGAAGACCTAAAAAAATTGAAGAACTCGCTTAATTAACCCTTCAAGAAGTTTTCACGTACACCGTACGTTCATCACTTAAGAGGTCAGGTCAAAACTCAGCGCTTGAAGGGTTAAAAGACCCAACAACATGTATAAATCAGAATCAAATATATTTTCCAGGAATAAATTTGACAAATATGTCCTGCAGAGGGCAAAACCGAGAACCATGTGGATTGTGAGCTTGCATGAAAATACAGACATGCCGAGTCTGCTTTTTGAACAGACGAGGAAGTCTCGTTGTTCGAATATCGGTCTGAAGATCTGCCAGACCGTGAGAGTCGCATATTACATCCCACTTTAGTGTCCTTGAAAGTGAAAATTTAACATCGCAGCGGTGGAATTGCGAACAGATTAATTTACTGTAATTCTAGGGTTAATGAGAGTGCAAGAATTTTGCATTCACCTGGCGCTTTATTTGGGTTTAATTTGATCATCTCAGCTATATCTCAATTGTAATGGGGTGAAGGAGATTTATCATGTTAGTGCACATAATTGACGTCGGAAGATGAGGGTCATTAGCGGTTCATTGATGGAAGTCAGAGTCTTGCTGAGGTTTTCCGACACCTGGAGCAGGACGGCCCCCTCGCCCGAATGATAAATGAATTCACCACCACCCTCCCTGTTTCGCACAAGTGGCGATCCCCCCGGGGGGTGGGGCTGTTGGGCAAAGGAAGGGCCTGGGGCCTGGTTTAACACTGAACCCTCCTCTGATGGGGGTTCTTGGCTGAATGAGGTGAATCCGAGTCATGAATCTCTTCGAATCCGGTAAGATGATTCTCCGTGGGAGCTCTCGGCATTCTGCCTCGTTGGTAAATACATTTCCGTGAATAATTGGGGGTGGACCTCCCTTTTAACAAATGTATAGCACAGAGATCACTGGGCGTATGCGAGGACATGCTTATAAGCCTCCCACGGACGAAACGTCCGACCCAAGTCTATTACTGGGCATTGACCCATTCGAGGGTTCCGATCCCGTCGATTCGCATGTGGCGGCTTCCACGACCTGTCTGCTGCCAGCCCGTGCGTGTCGCGAAAACATTCGTTCCATGTGCAGAATTACAACTCACAATCTCAGCTGTTGCTATATCTTCAGCCTCCACTGTCTCAAGAGGCATATATCGTTCTTGCGGTTTTAAGTGTCTAATCAACTCCCTGTTAGATGTGAATTAAAACGTCCATTACGTCATGACTTGTTACTCAGGCTCCCACCACAAACTAACAAAAGTGTAGCGGCCGCTTCACTTTAGAATGGAAATTTACCAGTGTTAATTTCGTCATCGTCTCCGTCTCACTGACTGAAACCGCCAGCTGTTTCGTCGAACGTTAGTCACTCGGTCGACCGTGGATTTTCGTCACCCTTCCGGTCGTCTGCTGTTTTATCTATTTTCGTATTTTAGTCATGAGGTACGATTTTCGTCTTGTCTCCATTATCAACGGAAACGGAAATCCCCTCCTCGACAAAATCAACACTGATTCACTCACACTTAAAAATTAGTAATAAAGTTATGAAGAGTAGGCAGAGTGGGACTGCATTGTAACTGGGTGAGAGGCTCCTGGTTAATTTTATATAGGGAGACAACAAAAGTTTCGGCATTGGGGGGGGGGGGGGGGGGGGGGGGGGGGGGGGGGGGAGGTGAGCAGGGTTATATGGGCATCTGGACCTACCGAGAGTGAATTTATTATGCCACTAGTACTTTCATGGGCAACTCATAATTGAACAACACAAATGGTAGAGGCCAACGACCGCTGGAAGAGTTTTTTTGTTCCAGCTCCTTTTGGCAACTCAGTCGGAGGTTCTAAATAGAGTGGAATATTCATGGACATGGAAGGAGAATAGATCTTTTAAGCAATGAGGAAAATTAGACACGAGACGCTTATGTTCCGGGTTAACTGTTTCTGGCCTAATGAGGTATGACGGCCAACTAGCCTTTTCAAATATGGAAGCCAGGGAGTGACACCTGTCAACTCTGTAGATAACACGTGGGATTTGTTTGAAATGGTTGAAGCCGTTGATTAAGGAGGTTGGAGTACAATTTAAAAGGACTGACAGGCAATATTTCTCGTGGGGGAGGACCAGGGCGTTGCCCATAACAAGTGGGGCATCTGCACGAGCATAGGGCACCGTGCGGGATGAAGGACTTCACCTTCATGGATACTTCCTTTCGGTGCTTCGAGTAGGTGAGGCGGCTGTCTTGATTGAAAGCCAAGAAATTTGGGTCGAAGAACGGGATGGGGTTAGTGTAGACTGGAATGTTTAGACTCATAATGTGCTTTCGAGCGCTTCGAACTTTTTGGCTTCATTTCTATGTCCTTATTCAGTCCATTTTTCCATATTACCATAATCCGGCTCGTCCATTGCATGTTCATCGTCTGCACACGGGGCCTTGCCTACTTCCTTCCTTCTATCGTGCTGTGACCATGGGAGTGCCTGTTGTGCATTTTGTGCCGTGGGAAGCTAGAAGGGCGTACCAAGAGGAAAATCGGTTTGATCAGGATCTCACGCGACATCATATTATCGGTTGCAAGATCCTCTCCACTCAAATTTCTCGTATTTCGCTGGCTCTTACAGCACGGTGAAATCGAATTCAACCATGAATATTTTAGAAGGATTCGTACCCTGATTCGGCTTGACTTGACCGACAAGTTTTCATAGGATTTTTTTGGGTTCATCATCATTGTTGGGGAAATCGTCTCTCGCTGGCCCTATCGGGGCTCTCCCTGCTGAAAAAACCTCATGAGGACCTCATGAGATCCTCATGAACTCACAAGGCCTCATGCCTCATAGCTGCCAACACGGATTTTGTCGCCTTCCTCTTGAGTACACTGCCTTGAATTTTTTTTGCCCTTTGCCTTTGCAAGAGGCGTTATTCCCCTCCGTCATGGTTGCAATCGGAGGGGTTTTCAACTGAGTCGAACAGCGAAAATTCTTCGCCCAGGCAGACAACTCGGTCGATGAGACCAGAAATCGGGACTCTCAGAAAGAATTAAAATCCGATAGGAATAGATCGTTGCCGCGGCACTCGAAGCCAAACGAATCGAGGATCTCATTCGGTTATGAAGAAGTCGATTCCGAGCCCGAGAACCCGTCACACCGGACTTGTTTACACCAAACTTGTTTATATATCGCCTCGTACACATACTTCTTCTCGCGAAGGCCTCGACGACCTTCGATAGCGGCTGGCACTTTTCCCATCGTCTTCATCATCTCGGTTCCTTTTTTGACATTCGAGATCAAGGCGTACTTGGGTTATCTCTACCTGTCAGAGTACTTCATGACGATGACAAAACTCGTGTCGACCTGTTTCCTTTCCCGATACGTCGAGGACACGGTCAATTATTCATGTACATTTGCATTTCATCCGATAAAGCATTGTCATCAATAATTGTGGGATTCAGAGGCGGGTAATAGCGAAAATTCTCTCGTACGGTTCCGTCTTCCACCCAACGGTTGCAAGGTCGAGTTTTTCTTTTCGAGCTTCACAGAAGCGAAATCGGAAATGTTGATTTCACCCTTTCGAACGAATGGATGGATGGAAATTTCGGTTATTCTCGGGAACAATTACAATTTAAAGGGTGCAAGTCTGACTCTGTATACAATCGATTTCGCTTGATAGTTTTTTGGTTAACACATTCACTGCCAGACCTTTAAAGTGTTAAAGTGTGAGATCGTCGATAGATTTCCAGCGTTTTACCGGGTCTGCGAAAATGTGTGCAATGTTTTAGGAAGAGAATTGCAATAATAATTTCATAAGAGCTAAAAAAAATGGAAATGTTCAATAATTAACATGGCAGACTTTAAGGGCGTGACAGAGGGTAAAAGTCATTTGGATGCAATAACATTCCATACAAGTTTCAAGGTTCAAGGTTGTTTAGTGGTATCAAGAGGAGATGACATCCATTGGGATACCACGTGTCGAGGTCGACCGTTCCTCAATTATTAGGGTAGATCTACTCCTCTTAAAGCTAAATATTTGTGTATTTTTGTAAGTTTTGTGATTTTTTTTAAAAAGCATATCCTAATAACTTATTGCCGAGTCCCTTAAGTCAACATTGCCCACCTTCTTGCTTGTCCATAAAAACATACAGAACCCCCCAAAATCAGATTTTACTTTTCTCGTGCTGCATACACACTGAAGAGTGCGTCGTAGGTTTTTTTAAAATTACTTTTCTGTGGGTGGGATGTATCTGCACCACCTTTAACATCCTGGTGGGATGTACCTACACCACCTTCAACATCCTCACCCTGATCAGATGTGGAATCTTTACCAAATGTTGGCACGAAATCAATATATCTGAAGCACCTAAAGTGTATCCCTCATGGGCTTCGACCACATGGCCGGAACTTGTGGGTTGTCTGCAGAGGCTGGTAAACAAGTGGGATTTTGGGTAACTGAAAGGGTGAAAAAATGCTAAGCGCTGCTATGAGTGTCGAATAATGTCTGAGGAGAACGCTGGATGCCAGCAACATCACCTTTCGCGCCATCTCTGGGCGCTTCGTGGGGTTATTTATGCATGACCTTTCAAATCGACCTTCGTCGACTATGGCATACTTAGCGGGAGCTTTGTAAATCGACCAAAGTCGATTTTTAACACTTAATGTGTTAAGCCAAGGTCATCGGTTGCTTTTCTTCGTTGCTTTTTGATGGGCTTCCTGTTAGAGAAATTCTTCAAAACTTATAGAATCCATCCATCCATCTCATCCATCTTCAATGCCCGCTATTCCTTTCGGGTTGCAGCAGCTTCAGGAGAGTCTTCCAATGGCTCCGGTCCTCCGCCAATTCGGCAAGTTCTTCTGGGTATATTCCAAGACGTGACCATGCCAGGTCTTCAGTTTATTCTAACCACCTAGTCCTAGGTCTGCCCTTTCGTCTCTTTCCCTTTGGCTTAGCAAATAGGACTCGCCTTGCAAGTCTTTTCTGTGGCATCCTGACCACGTGCCCGTACCATCAATTGTGATCTCTCAATTTGGAGAAGAGGTTCACACCCGAGTGTTTCCCGGATATCTGTGTTCCGAAACCTATCGAATCTCGTTGCATTAGCAATCTTTCGTAGGAATCTCATCTTGGCCCCTTGTATTCGCGATCGCACTCTTTCGGTCATTACCCAACACTCATGACCATAGGTGAGGATAGGAGTATAGACAAACTTGAAGACAGAGAGCTTTGCCTTTGTGTCAAGTTCCTTCCTCATAACCACAGACCGGTTTAGCTCACGCATTATTGTGCTTGCTTGACTGATCCGTGTGTCTAGTTCCACATTCTGCCTACCGTCACTCGTGAATGCTACCCCGAGATATCTGAACTTCTCCACCTGTCTCAATGGGACTCCACTAGCATGCAGAGGGCATTGAGTAGACTGTTTAGAGAGGACAAAAGACTCGGTTTTGCTTATCTTTTTCCTAGCCTTATCGCATGTGGCTGCGAACCTGTCTAGTGCCTGCTGGAGGTCAGCCTCGGAGGATGCCAACAAGACAAGATCATCTGCAAAAAGCAAAAGACTTATATGGACATCTCCTATTCCAACACACTCACTGCCTTGGCTGCGTCTGCTGATACGATCCATTAAGATTATGAAAAGGAGAGGTTAGGTACGCACCCTTGACGGAGTCCAACACCCACGATGAAAGGATTCGACTTAACACCGTTTACTCTGACAGACCTCAGAGCAATCATCAAGAGATTTAATGGCAGCCAGTAGCTGGCCATCCACCCCATAATCCTGCAATACCCTCCATAACCTACACCGAGGAACATGGTCGTAAGCCTTACGAGGTCTATGAAGCAAACATACACCTCTAGGGCATACTCCCAGCAACTTTTCGAAGATTTGGCGGAGGGTGAAAATCTGGTCCACTGTGCTACGGCCAGGACGGAAACCACACTGCTCGTCTTGGAATTTGGACTCGACAACCTCTCGACATCTTCCTTCGAGGCACTTTGCATAGACTTTTCCAGGAAGGCTGAGCAGAGAGATGCCTCTCTGATCCCCAGAAATCCGCCAGATCTAAATTGGCCTATCGGATCGAGTGGGAGGCTCTGGGAGATGAAGATGTAAGGAGAACCTATGCAGATGATATATCAGAGAGGTTTAAAGAAATACCCAGCCAGATCTCAGACATCGAGACGGAGTGGGAACTGTTCAAAACAGCCATAATTGCTTCGGTCTCATCCTTCTGTGGGCGTAAGAGGCTTGGGGTGGCGACTGGCGGTGAGAAAAGGACTCCTTGGTGGAATCAAGAAGTTAAAGAAGCCGTCAGAGCAAAGAAGAAAGCCTATTTGGCTTTCCAATAAATCCTCGTCTTCTGTGCGTGTTCGGTACACCGAGGCTCGAAAAGCTGCAACAGAGGCAGTGAGAACTGCGAAGGCTAAGGCTTGGGAATCTTTTGGAGAGAAACTGAACCCTGACTACCGATCGGCAAACAAGGCATTCTGACAGATCATCCGCTGTCTTCGAGGGAGAAAGTCAAGTACTGCCCGAACCATTAAAAGTTCGGATGGGAACCTCCTCACCCGAGAAGCAGATATCCTCCAGAAATGGAGTGAATACTTTGAAGCTCTCCTTAACCCAGTCTCTGCACATACCGATGACACTCACGAGGTGCATGTTGGGGCGGAAACTAATCTCACAATGGACGAAGTCATAACAGCGATCAAGTCGCTAAAAAATGGCAAGGCTGTTGGTGAGGATGAAATCCGACCCGAGATGCTAGAGGCTTTAAATGGAAATGGTATTCTCTGGCCGACTCAGGTGTGTCAGGTTGCGTGGAACTCTGGTAGGGCACCGAAGCAGTGGCAGACAGAGATAGTTATCCCCATTTTCAAAAAAGATCAGAGAGAGAGACTTATACAGGGTGGGCCACTTAAAAGTAGCCCGCCTCTGGTCCGAGCGTGACGGAGGTGGTCGCCCCTTGCACACTGTTCTTACTGTCGCAGTATTATAGGAGGCGGGCTACTTTTAAGTGGCCCACCCTGTAGAATCTGCACGATGAAATTGAACATATTCAATTCATACAGAAGCCGCTAGATGTAATTCGGTCATGACTTTGTAAGGGAGCATCGGATGCAGCTGACACGTGACAGAGAGATTAATGGGTCGATTCGGACAGCAAACGTTGAAAGCAATCGTGGTCCATGTAAAATGTCCACTTCTGCATGCAACCCCGTGCACATCCCGAAAGAAGCCCGCGCCGATTACTGTTCATCGGGTTGGCAGGAATATTACGTTTTACGAGTTCCTTTAGGACGAGGAGATTGCGAATATTCCCAGAGGGCTCTGGTAAGAGAGCTTCTATTCCGGTAACAACAGCTAACAAATGTAATGGTGATTCTCTGAGCTTCGGCATGTTGCCTTGTGCTGTGATTGGCAGACGTACTTCTCTATGCCCATTCTCAAATGTTTGCCTAGGCATATGCGACCATTTGTGCCCTATACCCACACACACCGCCATCTCGCTGACATAATCTCCAAATATGAGATGCATCCGACTGTTCCACCCAAAGTTATGGTCGAGCAACATTAGACTCTTTTTATATAATAACCCTGTATAAAAAGCGCCAAGACTCAGAATGACCAATAATTATATTCTTTCTTTTTGATGGTTTCAATGAAGAAATTCCAGAGAACGAAAAAGGCCGAGCGCGCCGAGGAGACTCAGGGTGGCCAAAATGGCTTAACCATTAACTTAACGGCCCACTCGTCGAGGGACTCCCCGCCTCCTCTCGACTCATGAGTTGTAATCCCGTCGAACCGCCCTCGCCCCCCTTTTCGCCCCTTCCCCCCCTTCTCGCCGCCCCCCGCCGGCCGAACGAGGGGAAGGTCTCATTTGGCTCCGTGACTTGTTGAAAACGTTTATCGACGTCGCAGATGTGCAAGGTAGCTCGTGAAACTCTATCTGCGTTTCGAAGCCATTTGTCAAACGTTGATTGTGTTGCGCTTCTTTGCGAACTTCGAAGGCAAAAACGCTCATTAGAAGGTTCGTGGGATGAACAGAAGCTCATTTGCGCTTTCGGATTTAATTTAAAGGCCCCTCCGTGATAACTTTTTTTTCGCTTCAAAGGACATGCAAAAAGGCGGAACAGAACCGAAGCGAAGCTGGAAAACGAGGAGACAGAAATGCCGTCTCTTTGGACTCCTTTCCCCCATCCTTCCCTTTCGCGGCGGTCGCGGCGGCCGCGGCAGCCGCGGCTCCGTCCTTCTCCCGACGATCAACGAATGAACCGAATCAATATCTACTCGATTCGTCCGAGGCCGACCGGGATATCATCCAAGTCGAGGAAAAATCAGCGCAAACTCTCCCGGCTCCATCTTCGTGTTTTCCGTGATTCCCGAACGTTCCTTCTTAAAGACGTGCGTTTTCAAACGGAGTTACAAAACTCAAGCATGAATAAGAGAAGGCCTTCCAAATGTCAACTATGGCCGCCATCGATCGGCCCTCGTACACCGCCGAAATTGCCGATCAGAACTAAAGTGAAATTTTTTTCCCCATAGATCGTTCACCAGCACCAATGCAGTTTCTTAAGTCTGCCCTGCTAGAGTCAGATTGAGTCAAGACCAATCGATATGACAGGCTATTATTTGTCGCACTACGAAGAAATTACTGTACGATATAATTATCATCTGACCATAGAGACATTCCTAACATATTTCTATAAATATTTGGCTCGATGCCGGTAGGTAGCGTGGAAAATTTCTCGGAGAAGGAAACCCGCCTGCGGCCTTTTAGAAAAAAAAGAATAATGATTTAAAATCTCATTTGAATGTGGCCAATCAGTTTCGGGAGTTTCGGGTCCGAGTTTGAAGGAGTGAGAAACCTGTCTTCCTTGTTCATCACTCTGTTCGTTTGATCGTCGCCTTTGAAGGGCCGCAACCGGTACCGTGATTGCTCCATGATTTTACGACGCCGCTGTGTCCGATGTATGGTCGTAACTGTGAACGATGCGTCGAAGCTCATTTCGTTCCACCCTTCGTCGGATTCTTGAAATATACGTTTTACTCGAATAAATTTGCATGTATTTTTTTTTCCTTGCCGAGACGTTCGCTCATTCTCCCCCGAACAGCCGGGCGGATGCCTTCGGTCTTGGATTCGGATGGTGACGGGATCGTGACGAAACGTTGGGAATCGAAACCTCCGAGGCATCGAAACGCAGACAGACACGACGGTGAACGACGTGAAACCTCGAGGGGACACCTCGAATATACGAGGTGGAAACCGAAAGCGCAGATGCGGGCCCAGACCGTGACTGCCGCTTCCCGCGTCTCATTCGATCGACGGAGAGAGAGAGTTCGCCTCGTCGCCCGAGAGATGCTTCCCGTGTTGGACTCCCCACACGACTGTGGGATGTCGGTTGGGATGACGGACGGAGGCAAGGAAGGACCCGATGCTATTTTCCTATATGGAAAATCGCCGCACGAATTTGACTCGATTCGGATCGACACGGCTTGGTGTGTCGGTAGATCGGAACGCACCAAGTGCACGAAGGTAAGACGATCAGGAGACGCAAAACTATGTTTTGGGCTGGTTCATGAAGGCAGGCCTTTTATTTAGTTTACTTCGAAACAACCTATGGTCTCTGAATGATTCCTATTTTAATCATTCGTGATTTTGACTCGACTGAGCGACAAGGGTAAAATCTCTCCCTTCTCTCTCTCTCCCAAAAAAGCCAATGGACTTTTTTGTTGGCTAATCGAGTTTTGTCGTTTCTTTCTCTCGGTGCATTCGAGATAACAGTCCATTTTTCTCAGTTCTCTCGTGTTTCTTCTCTCATTCGAGGAGAAAAGTGAGTCGGATGTCAGCCACAGTCCTTTTCTATCTCTGACCTTGCATACCCATATATTGCATATATTATTGCGTACCGACATATTGGATACCGATTTTCGAACATCCGTTTTAAACTGATCTGAACATCCTCGTTTAAACAGATTTAAACCACCTCCAATCGTTCGGCCAGTCGGTTAGAGACCGGCGCGAATCCAAATTGATCGATTGTTCCGTTGGAGTTCAACGGGATTCCGTTCCCGTTCGGCGAGGGTTCCACATGTTTGGAGAGTGAAAGCACAGATTGGTGGATTTGTGCAAAACTGTCACCATTTTTAGACTCAACCCTTCGCGTGGTCATGAGAATCATTGAAGCGAAGATACCGTGACAGAAAAGGAAAAGGGGATTCATAGGGGGATATCCAGACGGACAACATATTTTTCGACTTTTATGCGGAGTTTCTCTCGAAGGCATGTGTCCCGATAAATGTTTTTTTCCCCCCTCCCCTCCCCCTCTTCGTTTGGTGGGCGCGGAGAAGGTCCTTTTATATCATATCGACAGGCTCCTTACCGAACCCTCACCTTCTAGAGTCTTGCTCAATCCAGTATGATATTTAGTTCCATCCGGATACGACCTGTATTGCTGAAACGCATTTTAGTTGCGATCCGAAGTCCGATCATGAGGATTTCGTGAAGACGGCGACGGAATCACCTCGACCGAGAAGAGAAAAAGAATTAAAAAATGGGACCTCGCCAAACATATTCGGTAAAGTGGGCTCCTCGGGCCCACCGTTTGACGAGGATACACTCGGTCGGCGGCCATCAGGGCTAAATGACGTCTTCCCTCTTTGTGCTGCCCATCTCGACTGAGATTTGCACGTCGTCGGAAGACGAGCGCACGGGGCCCGATTCGTCACGGACGGTGCGACGACCGCCCACGTCGCTTCTCTCTTTTCTCCTGCTTTTTCCTCCTTCAGAGTCTTTGGAGGAGGCGCTGCAGTTTTATTCCGGGTGACGTCGGACCGTGAGTCAGCGGCCGAGAAGCTCGTGTCGCGTGAGTCACGACAGCTGGCGTTTAGCCATGGAGTCGAGAAAAAAAAAATTGCCTGGCCGTCAAAACATTCTCGAGACTAAGAACCTCG
The DNA here is from genome assembly GCA_905338385.1 of Darwinula stevensoni. Taxonomy (NCBI): domain Eukaryota; kingdom Metazoa; phylum Arthropoda; class Ostracoda; order Podocopida; family Darwinulidae; genus Darwinula; species Darwinula stevensoni. The sequence goes on along the minus strand of CAJPEV010000675.1, from coordinate 29,793 downwards.
ACGGGGAAAAACGTCGACGGGGAAGAGCCTCGACTGGGAAAACGCGGACAGCCTCTAGCCACTGGAACGGAAAGGGGAAATTGAGCCTTGTTTCCCATGGGTTCTCTTCATCCGTTCATTAGCTAAGCAACTTGAATGAAGTTGGCCGCTTCGTACGGCATGATCGCGATGATTATGAGCGCATAATTAGCGGTTATAAGAGCGGCAGGAGTGGGAATTAGTGCCCATTGGGCTCTGGACATGTATTTAAAAAACTGCGTGCCATGAGGTAATAACATAACTGACTAATCCAATGAAGACATGTGTAATGGCCGGTGGCCAGTAGAGGAAAAGCTGTATGCCATGAGAGGACGAAAGAGCGACTGGAACGGCCGGGAATGGAACCTGGGCCTCCTGATTCCCGGTCGGGTCACCGCTACACCATCGAATCCAGGACTTTTTTTCGCACCTCTTCATGCCGTCCCTAACACTACGCATGTGTTCCTATTCACAACGATAAATTTTGAGAAAAAGAACACAATTCGCGCAGGAAAATTTTGGGGAGCGAGACGAATGAAATACGAAAGGAAATACGAAAGGAAAGAGCAAGATGAGATCGTAAACGAGAGCAGACATAACTGCTTGCTACCAGCCATGACTATTTCAGGCCTATGCTCCCATGAAGAAATGGAAGATTTTTATTTATTTATTTCGTTTTTCCTTTATCGAGGAAGTGCAAGCCAAAGTGAACTCGGTCGGTCACGGTGAAAGCCATCGTGGAAGTGCTTTCCCAACTTGTTCCTGAAAGTAACCGCGGTCACAGTCCTGCGGTGTCGGTCGAAAATCCGTTCCATCCTCCAATGACGCACGAGTTCATGGAAAAGAAGGGTTTCTTCGTGCCCGGAGGGAAAAGGGGGACAATTTGGAAGACGAGAAGACGATGGAATGTATCGCTTCCCCATCGACGGCCTCGTGCAGGACTCGTGCGATAGGTGAAACGGGACAGGAAATGGGGGAGAGGGAAAGAAGGGAAGAAGGGAAGAAGGGAAGAAGGGAAGAAGGGAAGAAGGGAAAAGAGGCGTTTCGGAAATTCTAACGATTCTCGTTCCGCCGTCGCCCTCCTGGGGTCTAGTGCACGACTACTGCCGTGCAAACGTCTTTCAAACGAGGACCGCGATTGTTCCGTGTTCGAAGATCGATAAGAACCTGTCGCTTTAGCGAACGGACCGAGTCCCACGACCGCGTCGAGAACGACACGGACGCATCGTCTCGGAACGATGACACGCACGTCCTCGTCCATTCTTCTCCGGCCGGTTTCTCTTTCTCTCGCGACCTGCCCGGACGTGCCCTTTCCCGGCGATTCCGTGCCTCCGTCGAGGAAAGGAGGCGCCGCCGTCTCCGCCTGTTGCCATCCCGGAACTGGCGCTGCCGCTTCGCAGGATGAGTCACGAGTCTCTGTTCGGTCCTTGCCCTAGATTCTACCAAGTTTCTGAGGACGTTCCCCGACGGCGGAAGTTAGAGGACGGATCCACGCCGATCCATGTTATCGAAACCTCTTAACGGTTTCGGCCATCGGTCGAAGTCGGCCCTTGTGGGACTCGTATCTCTGAAGAATCTGGTCTGCCTAATCATCCCGATCGTTTTCCGATGCACCTCTTCCGCTGTTTCTCATGCCCATCCTCATGGGCATGGGGACACCAGACTCGATCAAAAATCATCTGAAATCGGCAGGCAGATCTTAACATAGAGTCAGGACGATGACCTTTTTCCTGCCAATTATACTGCGAACCAAGGAGCCGACAATTATTTGGCACTTTATATGATACGTTTTTGCGAAACTCGAAGCGCTTCAAGCTTTTCCTTCGGATATAGGACGGATGAGGCTTCGTCGTCGAGAAACAACATGGTGTCGATAGTTATTGAGAGAACCTCGTTTTTCCTCGTGCTTCCCGACTGTCCCACAAACATCAACGATGGGATTTCTTATAGGACTAAATTATTACTATTCCTCTGCTCGAAGCCAATCGAGAACGGAGATACAAAGAGCCTTCTTTCGTGTCATTGGTCTGCCGTTTTGCATGATAGATAACGATGCATCTATGCAGGGGGACAAAAAAAATAGCTGCCTACTATATTCTCACTGCTATCTTTTTTCGTTTGCATGCAATCGAGATCATTAACCTTTTTACAGGTACGGACGTACGCGTACGTCAACCGTGAATCTGCTTGCCAAGGTACTGATGTATTGAAACGTTTTCGGGATTTTTTCCGCGTTGCGGCACTGCTGTATGAATGCGCGAAATTGTATTGGAAATTCCTCAGTTGCAGTGGAGCCGCCCAGAATTTCGATGCCGATGGGCGTGGCAAGATCCTTCAAAGGATATTGCCACGTTTGTCACGAGAGAGAGAGCTCCAGTTTCTTTCACAGAAGAAACAAGGAACAAGTTATTCATGAAGTAATGTGAAAACCAATTTTCAATCTCTTTCCCTTTCTTCAACCCCCCCCCCCTCCCGGCCTTTCTACAGGACTCACTAACGTTAGGCCAAGGCCTCACCAACAGACTGCCTTCAGGTCACGCCAAGGCCTACCTTTTCCTTTTCAAAAGAAACTCAATTCTCGACTTACGGATCCAATTAGGCCTGTAAGGTTGAATCGTGGTCTCCAAGACATCTGATTAAGGACGTGTAACGTTAGGCCTATCAGGAGTTCCTCGATCTCGAATAGGCCTGAGGAGAGAATGCCCTCAAGAAGCATGGAAACCATGGTTCGCGCCATCCTGTTAATTTAGGGATGTCCGCATAAGATATCTGCATATCCCACCACATCGATCAATAACAGCTAACCACAGCTTCATTCTCAACTCATTTCATGAAATCAGGATAAGCATGTCTCATACATTAAAAAACAGAAGATCCAGACGCCCATACGAAGGTTGAAACAGTCTTGAATCTAGCATAATTTCGGCACGGTATCCGGTAACACTGGGGATATCTGATACCAAAGCAAGCACTCTAAGCCTAATTGAACGACAGCTAATTTCATTTTTTTTTAAATGGCGAAATGGAGCATTGCAAACGGCATAAAAGCCACTTTTCGTCATCTACGAGTCAATATCTTTCTTATGGTTGGTCTCTTTCCTCCGAAAACCCCNTCGTCATCTACGAGTCAATATCTTTCTTATGGTTGGTCTCTTTCCTCCGAAAACCCCCCAGGAGTGGTTACCTGGGGGGGGGGGGGGGGGAACGGAATGAAATTCACATCCTCCAGAAACGAGATTCAGCGTTCTCCACAACCCCATGGAGATGGAGCTTCAAATTTGCTGGAGCGATTCTGTGGTGAAAGAAGAAGAAGTATATCAAATTTCTTTCCTGTTGATGCTCTCAGCGAGGAATAAGAGGAGGTTAAATTTTGCGGCGGGAAGGGGTTGAAGAAAGGTTATAGGAGCTACCAAAACCTATTTTCCGTCAAACCCATCGAATCCGATTTAAAAAATCCAGACGAATTCCGTTGGGAAGAGAGCGATTTTCCTGTTTTCATGCGCGAATTTGCGAAATTGTCCCTTGGAACAACCGACTTCTGTGAGGATCGAGAGAGAAAGAACTGAGAATTCAAGGTGCCCTGTTATGGTTTCGAATGGGAAGTCCCTGAAGTCCATGGTGGAAGTCCATGAAGTCCGCAGTGGAAGTTCACGAAGGGTTTCAGCTATCTTTGATCCGTTCGAACATTATGTTCCCGCTTGTAGATGGTCCCAAAATAGACCATCGACGTGATCAATGGGCGCGGCAGCGTCCATTTACCTTTCTTCAACCCCTTCCGGCGACAAAATTCAACTGTCTCGTATTCCTCTCTGAGAGCAACAACAGGATGGAAATTTGGCCTACTTCTTCCTCTCTCAACACAGAATCGCTCCAGCAAATTTGAAGCTCCATCTCCCAGGGATTGCGGAGAACACTGAATCTCGCTTTTGGGAGATGTACATTTCATTCCGGTAATTTTATTTATTTTTATTCATTTTTTTTTCCACCCACCTGGGTAGCCACTCCTAGGCAGTTTTCGGAGAAAGTGAATTACCAAATCAAAGATATTGACCTGGAGGTGACAGAAAGTCTCCCTTTTTTTGCTTTCAGCGTACCATTTCGCCGTAAAAAAAAAATGTAATTAGATGCCGCTGATTTAGGCTTAGCGCAATGACTCCGGTCCCGTCCTCCAGTGCTGCCGGATATCATGCCAGATTCATGACTTCTTCAGCCTTAGTATCGTTTTCTGGATCTTCTCTTTTTAATTTAGGAAACATTACTGTGCTGAATTCATGGGGTGAGCTGAGGTTGAAGCGGTGGTTTGCAGTGGCCGATGGATTTGATGGAATACGGAGATATCTCATCGGACATCCTTAAATTAACACGATGGCGGCCAGATCGTTTGTCATGCTTTCTAAAGGCACATTCTTCTCAGAACGAGTCGAGACGATTCGAGGAACTCTGGATAGGCCTAATGTTCCCCGACCGCACTGAAATGGCTCGTGAAACTCGAAAAAGACCTACATTCGATCTAACGTTACACGTTCTTTGTTAAGTGGGCCATGAGAGACTGAAAGGGCTTGCGTTTGTCCTAAACGTTTCACGTCCTCAACGAGGTGTCTGGAAGACGAGGGATTAATCCTTATCAGCCTAATTGGTCCGTAGGCCGAGGATTGAGATTCTTTTGAGCGAAAAAAGGTAGGCCTAGGCCTAACGTTAGTGAGTCCCGTAGAGAAGGTGGGGGGGGGGGGGGGGGAGTTCGCTCGGTGGTGTGCTTTGTTAATTTTCTGCCATAGAAAACGATAGTTTTTTTTTAAATCGCCCTCCATGTCAAGAAACGCTTCTCCATCTTGAGCCACGCGTTTCAGCGATCGACTAACTCGCTCATTTGCGCCAGAAATCGAGCCGCAACGATGCATTAGAATCGAAGGGTTGGCACGACGAGGGAGATGCTCGTCTGCGATAAGTCTCCTTCCGTTCCGAAGGTGGAACGTTGCAAAGCTTTTTACATGAGTGCCTCTTGGCTCTCTCTCATGTACATGATCCGAAATTAATATGGAAAGACTGCGACTCTGTTGATCGTTCCGTGGACCCTGAGTACTCTCGGTAAGAAATAAGTCAGTCGCTGATGCGCACTCCCATCTCGCTCATCTCCAATTATGAACCCACGCACGCGGGAGATCGGCTGCTTTCGTCGAGATTGATTCCTCTGATGATGAGTCGTCATCTTGTCTCCTTCGCCGTTTTGCATCTAAGATGTGCCCACTTTTGGCAGACGAGGGCCGGTCCGTGAGTACGGGAACTTCACCCGGAAACTCCTTGCACGTCAGAAGAACGAAAAGAAAGTTGCAACCTCCCGATATCTCGCGTATTTGAACTATCCCTGGACTTGGCGCTATCTAATCCTGCCTTTCTCTGTATCGATGACGGGTGACTCTCGCAAAGCGTCATCACACCTACGAAAATGTTCCTAAAGTTTTATAAAGAAAACAGATCCGCACCATCATGAGGTTCATCGCGTGATGGGAATATTCTCTCTCATCGCTTGCATAGTTCTCTGCAAATCTCACAGACAGTTTATCCTATCAACGCACCGAATCTTATATTCTTTATTATTTATAATGATAATTACATGATACGTTTTAAAAATAATCTAATATTGTATAAGGTTTTATCATCGTACCTACAGTCATGTTGGAACTCTGGTTACCGCGGTTGCCATTTTTGCAATTTCCGACGAGACGAAAAACTCGGCGTTGAAGAGTGCGTCTCTCCCCGCATTCACTCGAGGCCATTTTGAATCACGATCGAGATTACCGCATCCTGGATGTAATCTCCAGGAAAAGTGATTCTCACGGCCGGTGTCACGCGTCACGCGCTGCGATGGGGAGGGGAGGGGAAGTTGAATCTCCGGACAGAGAGATCTGTAATCTTCCTCTCGTTTCCAGCCTCCTCATCGTTCGATGCTTTTAGATCGAAAGAAAATAGAAATACCGAAAATGGGGAGATACCTAGAGTTATTCCCCGGGATGGCAGGAAATCCCGTTATACTTTCGTACTTTCACTCTCTCCGAAAAGGATAAATGGAAGGTCATATTTATGGCTTTCTTGTCGTTTTTCAAATCACATTCTTTTCTGGTTGTCTCCCGTCAGAATGCAGCCGGATCGTCACGATTTCCCTTCCTTATGAAAAATTTGTCTCTCCGCAAATGTGGATTTTCTCTTTCCTCTTTCGACAAACGTGCCGAAAGAACGAACGCGAAGTCCTCGGTTTGTTCATTCCATCCGAGAAGAATGTAAACCGATGACGTGAATCTCCGACGTCACCTCCGTTCGGCTTCGGCTATCAGCTGCACCGACCTTATCGGCTCTTCTAACCCGGATTTTCCGTATCGCTCGCCTTCTATCTGATTTTCCTTCTTTTTTGTGAAGCGATTCCTGCTCCAACGCGGAGCATCGGGAGGGAAATACCATCAAAATGTGCATCGTCGAAGGACTTCTGCAGCACTCGGTAGGTGCGACGTCGGGCGTACCTTCTGAAAGCGCGTCCGATTGAGGATTAAACGAGTTAATTCGGGTGAAATTAAGGAAATCCCTTACGATTTCAACCGATGATGAGACTGATTCCGCTCATGAAGGTGCGAAAATATCGAATTTACGGGGTCCATGTAACCTCGGTACCGGTACAGGTAACTGTGAGACCTGAGTCAGAATCGAATGCGATTGCCCGACTCATCTCCTCGAAGAAATAACTCTCGCCTTTGCTCTATTCGAATCGTCGTCGTTCCGTGAAAGCGTTCGGTACTCATCTCGCACTTGCGATCTGGAGCGAGATCGCGGTACCTCCGCTTCCCCGCACCATAAAAGTTTGTCTTCCGCAGAAACCGATGGACGAGATGGTCACTGCGTGCGTCGGCAACGTTACGAGCTTCTCGGAAGATCGTCCATCGCGATCGGATCGATTTCGCCGAGGATAGAGACTTGCCAAACGCCGTTCCGATCTCTCGTTTTACGGTGGAGTCGGATTCCAATTTTTTTTCCATCCACAAACCATGCGTGGCTTAATCTTTCAAACATACCTGTATAACTTTTACTGCTCGCTTTCCTCATCTTCAAACGAACCGAAAATGAGGGGCAGAAGAAAAACGAATAGTTACGAAGATGATTTAACTGCTACATATATATGCTGCATAGGAATGAGAAACTTCTTAAGTCGCGCGAGCACTTTCTCGGCGCTAGAAGTGAGTCGTGTCTGCATCGCTTTTCAAGCCGTGTAGATCTCTTGAATTTTCTTTATTCTATTTATTATTATTATTATTAAACGACCTGCTCGTTTCATAGCTGAAACGAGCAGGTCGGGAATCCCTCCATTGCTTTTTTTTTTTTTACAACATTCTCAGCCGGAATTTTATATTTAAATCTAAATTTAAATCTTACTCTAAACGCGTTTGTAAGTTCCTCATTCCTAGACGATTAAAAACTGCCGAGGCGGACGATCTATTTCGTCCTTCGGCGATCGACTGAAGCCTCAAACGAATTAAAAAAATGGAAGGAGTTATCGGGACAGTTGGTCGAGACGAGTGAAACCAGCAGCACCAAAAGCTATCTGGGGTTTGGGTTGTCAAGGCCCTAAACGCAAGAAGCAACTTTTTTTTATGCATGTAGTTTTGCCTTTCGGATGCTTTTCTAACGGCCGACAAGCTTTCGTAAGGATTGCGATCTCGAAAGAGCTCTGCCCAAAAGGTTGCGAACAATTGAGTTAGCCGTTTGACCGGCAAGTTTCGCAGACGCCTGTTACGGGAGGAAAATTTACGGCCATGCTGGTCAAAGTGTTAAATACCTTCGGTTCTTCCCATTCGTGGAATCAAAAACCTCATCCTTTGCCCTTTTTCCGCCTTTCTCCGTCGGAGAGAAACAGATTGCGAAATGTCATCAGGTGAGTCGGGTCGCTCGGCCCTTTTTCCTGAAGTTCCGCTAAATCCTCTTTCGAGAAAAGGGATTTCGCCCGTAATCGTTTCGTTGCCGTGATGAAGTGACGCGAGGGGCAGGCATCGGCCTCTCGGAATTTGGGGGCCCGTCAGCATTCATATCTGAAATTCGTGGGACCCGAGACAACATCAGAATACTTACATCGGAAGGAAATCATGGCGAAACCATAGGCGGATATAGAAACTATTTATGGGAGGCGCTTCCCTAGTTCCTACCTCCCCCTCCCCCCCCCCCCCCCACCCTACCCCACTGTTGCTCCGTGTTTGAGGCTTTATGAAACCTATCGAAAGAATGATCGAGATTTTTTTGTATCACACAGAAAACAGTAAATTTTTTTCATGAAACTTTAGAAGTCTCTTAGTCGTTTGGGTAAAGAGCAACAGTCGTCGAGAATTTGATGAGGAACTTCTGCTTTTCCACGAATCAGGAGGCTGTGGTTTCAGCAGTGATCCGCATATGCGTCAAACTCATCGCTAAAAAACCTGTCTCTTGTGGCTGCATTCTAGTTGCAATGGTCTGATCTGTGCAGTGTCATAGTGCAACTTGCAAATAAAAATTCACAGCGTTTAAAGAGGTGCTTTTTAGAGGCTCCAAGGGATCGAGTCCACGATTTCATGGGAAACTCTTACCATTCTTTTCCCTCTCCGGTCCTTACGTTGAAAACCCGATGAATGTTGAATGGATGATGAATTTTACAACTGAAGCCTAGAGACATGACACGATCGAGAATACTGAGACGAGGACACGGCATTAAAAGAAAAAGTAGCTTTATGGCGTCAGAGGAACCGCCACCTCATGTGTGAAAAATGTTACATTTTATGACTGCACTTTCAATTTCTCTCACTTTTGATCTTGACACTTGAAACATTCAAGAAATAAATTTTGTCATGTTTCCAATGCGATTCCAGAAAATTACGAACTTAAAACGTCCAAAGGCGGTTTCACGAGACGTCAAATAAAACCCACTTTTTTCGCCTCACGATATAAAGGTAATTCGATCAGTCCAAGTGGTCTCCCACGCATAAATCTGGGAACACAAATCTCCTCAATTACAATAATTGTATTATTTCTCCTAGCCTTATCCTAATCAGTAGAAGAACCGAGTGCTTCGTCGCATTTTAGGATATACCATGTATAAAAGATGATACGGAGAGGATCAACAAGTACCGAAAGAAAATGTGCCTAATCATGAGATGAGCTTGATTTAATCACTCCCATATCCTCCTCTTTGCCTCCTTCTACGTTGTTTTTCACATGGAGTGAGTGTTGGGTTGGCAACGGGATCACGTGAACAAGAGATAGGAGGGATTAGGAGGGATGCCATTTTCTGCCTCCTCCCCCCCCCCTCGGTCTTCCTCCCCCCTCCTTTCGCCAAAGCAAGTCTATGAGCAATTGCTCAAAATAAGTTGCATTTTGCAAAGGGACAGGGACCCCTTGTTGGGAGTGGAAGGGAGGAAGAGTTCGAGTCCTGTTCCCCCGATTTATTTTCAATAATCGATCATGGCTTCGCCGCAGCGGAATGAACTCGAATGAAATTTCTAGCAGATATTGGGAATATATCAGTCGATGCACAGCGCAAGTCTCGTAAGAATCGGTCCACTAAAGCGCAGAGTTTAAATTGTCAACATTTGGGAGCCTTTTTTTTGCAATCCCCTGCTATCTGCTGCGCGATGAAAAATCATCACAGTTTCGAGTTGGGGGCGACACTTCGCCGAAAGGAAAGAAAGCTTCACTGCAGGAAAATGTTATTGAATCACCCCCTTCTCCTCGCATGAGATGTGCGTTTCAGGCGCTCGACGAATTCCGAGAGTTTCAATTGCCTCCTTGCACTTGTTCATGATTATGATTTTTATGAGAAGAGAGAAATAAAAGTCTCGTAACTCGATCTAGTGTCAATACATTGATTCATCGAAGAAAATTATCTTCAACTTTCTTATCATTATCTCCATTTTATGCAATATTTCTGTCTAAAACAAAGCTGAGTAACGATACACTTCTTTCGCTCTTGATGGTCACGTCACCGTTTGCGAGGACAGAAACTCCAGTGATGATTGCCCGAATGTTTTTTTTTTCTTTTAAGATTACTTTGCTAGGAAAACTATATTTTTCAAACCTCTCTGAAACTGAATCTCATTCCGCGAATTTTGTCTCCCTCGCTTCAGGTACTGAATTTATTTGCTAAATTCCCACATCTCAAACTTCGACCAATTACATGCTACTGATTACCCGCAGAAAATCCGATTTCACTTGAGACGTCAAACACGATCCACTGCCGAGCTCAAAGCCCAGAATGATCCCATTGAACAACCAGATAACTAAAGTATCCTCCATTAGAGGAGGTTCTAATGGGAGACACTCCTCTGCAGCTCTAATTGGCTACATTCACGTCAACTGCATTTTCAGCCTAAAAGCCCAATGCGCAATCCATAATAGCATAAGTAATCCGAAACATGGTTTTCATGCTGTACATCCCAACTGCTCTCATCGCAGACATCACGTATTTTCTCCCAATTCAAAGAAACAATCAAAGAAAATTCGCCATAAGAGCACTCTAGATCCTCGCTTATTTCACAGTCTTCTGCAAGGTGCTAGGACAAAATGTCGCCAGGACAAAACGTCGTCGGACATAATGTCCCCAAGACAAAATGTCACGGAAATTTTTTTTTTTGACAAATGTAAACGAGACATATTATCGCTTAACAAAATATTCGGCTTGCGTAATTAAATATGCGTGACAGTGCTGACGATCATGTTGGAATCGCGCGTAGAAGTCAAGAAATGGACCCAAGAGTGACCCACTAGCATTTTAAAAGAACCTCGTCGACGAACATGCAGCTAACATGATAACCATCTTTAGACAATACGTTATCGAAACCATTTAGGGAAGCCTATACGTTCCCACGCCTCTTACTTTCGGCGACTTATTTGCAACAGGAATTTGAAAGCTTTCTTTGAAGTGTTGATATACATCTTGACATTTCTTGATGAAGGGGAGGGAAGCAACCCAAGGAAAAATTAAATTTCCTCTTTAGCCGCCCCCTTTACAAGTCCTCCTCACCCCTAATCCTCCTGTTTTAAAAATGCCTGATGAATGAGACTCTTACTCCCTCGCTGAGATGGCCTTAAGCTAAAAAGGTCATTCATTATAGATAAGGAAACCAAATAGGGAGGGAGGGAAGAAATTCTATAGCATTTAAAGCAGGGATTTGCAACTCACAACACAGTTCGTCTGCCTGCTGTATCATTCCCTGACGAGATGGAGTCCATTCAAACACAGAACATGCAGAAGCTGCAGCATCAAAACTAGCGATTCACGAAGGAAAATGGTGTTCAAGGGAAGATCATTCGGAGATGTGAAAATAGGACTTGTAGAGTAAGAATGCATACTTTTGGTGACCAAGTGCTGAAGGAACCAGGTGAGCAGAGTATTTTTGCATAATGGTTATAAAACACCAGATCCAACGTTTTCTCAGCGGTGACATTTTGTCCTGGCGACATTTGGTCCGCAACATGTTGTCCGCGACATTTTGTCCGGCGACAATTTGTATGTTCACGTTCTGCAAACTCCATCATTTGGAACTCCAATACATATCAACCCCCTTCCGGAGTGTATGCTTAGTCAAATTACCAGGTTTCACTCTTGACAGCATATTCCACATATTCTCTTCTCTGTCCAGAAGTTATCGAAAAGACGAAATGCCTCTTACATGGCAAGATATTTTGCACCCTTTGTGCAAATCTCTTTGCGTACCCTTCTGGTCGATGCTCCTTGTGCTCCATACATTTGCTATTGCATTTCTATATATTTTTTATTTTATAGCAGCGGTTTATAGCTTTGTCCCAGAATCTGGCAGTCATGAACAGAATCATCAATTTTATAATGGTAGAATATTTTTTGGACGAAAGCAATTGTTTATTCATGTATATATTCATAAATGATAACATTATCATAATATGATCATGAAATTGAGGTTTGTGGCGTAAAGGCATCATGGAAATTGTCAACCTACAATGCACATGTAAAGAATAGGCACGAGGCAAAGTGACATCACCAGGAAACGTTATAACCCCCTCCCCTCTTTTACTGGTGCCTGGAAATGAGTGTAGGACAAAACGGCCCCGGACATAATGTCCCCGGATATAATGGTCCCAAATGTAATGTAGGACACACCAGAAAATCAGCTTCTTTATATAAGGATTAATTTTTCCCTCACAGATGTTGATGTGCTATTCAAATTCTGACGGATGTATAATTGTAAACTTCAAAGTTGCTTGAATCAATAATTGAAATTACTAATCTAATAAAATAATTATAACTCATTAAATAAAATTATTCAATGGATGCAATTTTTTTTTTAAGTACAACAAATACTAAAATCGGATGGCATGACCAACTCCATGCAGGACCTCCTCCATGGATTTAAATCCCTCTCCATACTGGGTGCAAAGTGTTCTCAGCTTCTGTTGCATTTCCTTGTATACTCGCTTCTGCCTCTTCTTGGGGGGGATTCCCTGCAGTTTCTTGCAAAAATTGCGTTGTTTGATCGTATTCAAATCAATAATAAACACTCAAGAATGAATAGGATATATTTCGGCTAGTAATGCTGCCACTTAGGTATAACAGGATGATAAAATATAAAATACTTACCATGCACACAATCACCTATTCCACTGGAGAATAACAGATCTTCCTTCTTTTTTCTGTACTCCGTAAACGCATGAATATTTGAATAGAGGGAAATTGCTCTTTTATACAAATGTAGCTGCAGTAAAAGTGAAGTCGGAAGATAGTCATCAATGAAGGCGGTTGGGTGCTGCTAGTGCTGATTGGAGGATCAGAGGATTAGAGGGTAAACAAGGTGGGATGTTTAACTTTTTGACTGGGAAGTGCTGATTGGATCAGAGGATTAGATGGAACAGAGGACCAGGATCAGAGGATTAGAGGGTAAATAGGGTAGGATGGGTCAAGTAAAATTGCATTAACTGAATGAATTGTGTTAATGAATTATAACTATTTTAATAGATTTTAATAAACTGAACAGCATATAAATATCTGAGAGGGAAAAATAAATCCTTATTCAAAGAAGCTGGTTTTCTGGTGTGTGGAGCCATTATGTCCTACATTGCATTTGGGACCATTATACGTGTATCCGGGGACATTATGTCCAGGGCCATTTCGTCCGGGGCCGTTTTGTCCGGGGTCTTATTGTCTGGTTCCCGATGGAAATATCACCTATATTTTAAAATCTGGTATCTGTCTGTTCAGATGGAGCAAAGATAAAGGTGATTGATCTTTAACAGATCAATCACCTTTCCAAAAAGAGAAATTTTAAAGGAATTTTGAGTCCGGGGAGAACATATACGGTTAATATTATCTTACTTTTCATGACCTCTATTGGGTCAAGCTTAAAGATTAAAGTTCGCCTATCAAACAATTTTAATCAATATGAATTTGGCGATATTCAATTTAAAAAATTGCTTGTGACGAGAACAGTAACGGTGTGAATTAATGGAGCCAAATCCAGAAGGAATCCATATGCTTCCAAATACCGTAGATTTGGCTTCTAGTGCCTGGTTCATGCAAATCCTCAATCAAGAACCTCTTCAGATTTGACTCAGGTCTCTGGCATCAGCCTGCCATTTCTTTCCAGTCGATCACCCTCTGCATATCACTGCTGACTTATCGCGATTCTTGATAGATAAATTCCCTGTCCCAATTCCGTAACACGCTCATAAGTCATTTTTGGTTGTGTAGGAAGAAAATGGCGAGGTACGGTCACATCAATAATTTATTTAATACACTAATAAATAAGTATTGTATATATGTAACGACACGAAACATCAGCTTTGAAATGCTTCAATATTCCTCCATCAAAACATCATAAGGTTCGTCATCTCAAGGTTCGACTCGTCGAGCCGCTCAAGCACCAGAGTCGATGTCCAACGATGAGGCTCAGCGAACGCTGTCCTGCATAGCCTTTTTTCCCTTCTTCGGCGGGACCTGACCGTCATGTGGATCGGTTATCATTCTCCCGACTGCTTCAGACTCGGGAGTTTCGGCAATATCTTGCAGGAGCACGAGAGGGGGACTGCCACGACTCCCCATTGAGGCGGGCGATTGATGAATTCGATGTCAAGTTTGTGGTGCAGGAGTGTCATCCACCCGTAGTCCTGTTCGCATCGGGACTCGAAACGCGGCATGATCCCTGCGATTCAAATGAGAAGTCCGCTATCATCATCGATTCTCTTCATCCTCTGAATCCAAGTTTCGAAGTTAAATTTATGCGTTTAAGTGCAATTTGAACAAGGCGAGGAAATGAATTGAGGCATGTAATGTTGGGCCAGTTATAGCCGGCCTTGATGTAATGTCAAGTTCAGGTTAAAATTATGAATTCACTGGATAGAGGATGCATGAGCATGGTGCTGATACGTACCTACGCAGGGCGTGTCAGGTTTGGAGCATTCGTGATAGAAGATCCTCTGTTCAAAGTCGGATCTTTGAACGATCTCTACTGGTCGACCGTCGAGGTCAAACGTCCTATTTATCTTCTCCCAACGCCTGTGAAGATAAAGAGAAGAAATTTGGATATATTCCGTGCATTCCAGTCCTCTAATGTCCCTTAGTCGATCTCAAATGAATGGTAGACTTACTCGATGCCTTTGCATACATCCTGGAAGCTTATGTCTTGAATGCCTAGAGGTTTGTCTTCATCCTCATTACTGTGACCGCGTTGGCGTTTCCCGTGGTGCTGATGGCGATGTTTATGGCTTTTCCCCGACTTGGAGTTCTGTCAAAAAAAAAGAGCAGAGAATCGTTGTGAAGTCTATGTAAGAATTTTCTCTTCTCTAAGTGAATTTTCAAGAAGTAAAAAAGTACCGGTGTTCTTACCTGGTTCAGATCTTCTGAAGAGATCAGCTCATCAAGAACAGCATCTACTTCTGTTGAGTTATCTTCTAGAGCTTTTGCGTTTGCGGATGTACTCCTCTTCGCACGTTCCTGGAGAGATTCCTCGATTCTCGACCGCAGATCTGCAATCAGTAGGGAAAAATACTCGTTGTATCCCCATTCATAAGGTTCATTAGTTTCGAGCATGAAAGTGAAGGAAAGTATATATTCATAACGGTATAGTTTCTTATCCGGGTTCTATAGGTAAAGTCTATAGCATCTCGGTAGGCCGCGATAGAGAGGTTTCAAGAGTATCGGTATACCGAGAGGCCTACTGTAAAATGTCAGCCGGTAACGAGTTCGGGGAATTCCTTCGGTGACCTCTACGTCACGCTCCCTGATGCAATCCAGCGTCACAGGGCCGTGAGACAGGTCTCGTCATGCATCGCGCGCGCACGCGTACTCCATCCCCTTGCACGTGCACAGCCGGTAGAGGCCTCATCGAGGAGATGGAGGCCACCTCCCGCGTCTCCCGAACACGCTGCTGGAAGCTGCTTTCGCCACAACCGACTCTGTTGCACCTCTACCACGTGGAGGATCCGTGACTGATGCCATTCGGTCGTCAACTTCATCAGTATATTAGAGGGTGGTATACAAATCCCATCTGTCTCCACCGGCACTAAACTTTGAGCTGGGTCGGGCTTCCTTAATTTAGATGCTCTAATTCTATCTTTGCGTCATGTTTGAATAAAAAACCTCCAAAAAACAGTCATATAAGCTGCGCTGACCTGGGCTGCACTGAGTGTAAAACGTGAAAACTACTTTTGTTTCCCAAAAAATTGTGGCTCATGGGCATAGACGCCACTCCTGAATGTGCATTTAGAGTAGCACCCATATTTCAGTTAGACTATTAAAATTCAGTTAATGACTTGCATGTGTTATAATGGTCTGTTTCTCTAGTAGAGTTGGACGCGTTTTCAAGCGACTTAGGAGACAGGTAACACTTTAAAGTGTTAACACTCCATAATTCTATGTTTGCAAATAGGTCAAGATAGTGAATGTTTCTTCTGTGACCATCCTACTACTTATTTACAGAAGGTACTGGCAGTGAAATGAGAGGGCAGACTTACGAAAAGAGGAGGAGAGATGAACGAGAGCGAAGACGGTCATGAGAACGGATGCATGTATGGGCAACATGGCTGAGATCACAATAGTTTCGTAGAGATCACGGATTCAGTTATCAGGCTTCAAGGGAACCTCAAGCGAGTGACTGAAGCCATGAGCGCGAGGCGCGCCTTTTATAAAAAAGGTGCGGCCGGCAGAGAGGGAGAGAGAGAGAGAGATGACGTCAAGATTCCCATCCCATCCCTATCTCCGCCCCGGAACTAGCGGAGCCACTCAGAAAACTCCGGTCGCCCCTCTTCCTGACGTGTACGGGAAATCCTGCAGTTTTCCTGTTGAGCCGGATATCGCAATTCCTTAATAAGGTAACCGCCTGAGCTGGGAGTCTGTCTCAAACTCCCTCATCTGGATAACTGATTTCTGATTTTGTAGTTTCTCCCATCTCGTCGCCTACATTCTGGTAATTATTACGGGAACCCTCAGAACTCTCGTTTGATTTCATTGCACATAGAATGTGTTCATAATAGTTTTTGTTTTTTGATGACCACTTTGCGCATAAAATATGTCTAATTCTGATCTTTGGAGGACGACCCAACAAACCTCTCGGGTAATTTATTATTTGATCACAGTTGATCTCAATAGGTTGCAGCTAAAGACAAATCTACGGAGGACTGTTTTTAAAGATGAAGAAAAAAATTTTTTACAATCTAATTTTGACTGTTGACATTTGTAGAATAATGCCTGCAGCAATGCAAGCAGACCACTGATCAGGCAGAATGCACCACTTGAATAAACAATGCAGCTAAAAATATATTTTGATAAGAGATCCGGAGAGATGAATCAGCAGGAAGACCTGTCGTATTCCTACTCCTACACGTCGACAGCAGCGTAAACAAGGGGTGGCGAGGCCGGAAAACGTTGTTTTATGACCCCAGACCAGACGGTTCCGAATTAACCGTCATCCTTCCGGGAATTCACAGGTCTGAACCTGCACATTCCTTCGTGACCTTCTTAGTCACTCCCTCCTTTCACCGTGCAAATATAGCCACACACCAGGCGTACAAATGATCTTCTAAGAAGACCGGAGGCGCAGGCTATCTTCTACCTCTCCTCTCCTTCGAAGAATTCCTTCGCTTTTTCATAGTATGATAGGAACAAAGTGGTGCCTGAGAATATTCGGTGGTTGGTATGTATGCAACAAAGTCGAAGGACGGTCCATCCTTCAAATCCAGAGGATTCTTCCTCCCCTGCGAACGAGCGAATCGCGTATGAGGATTCTTTCGTGATTTATATACGGAGCGACGTCAGAGATGATGATACATGTTGGCAATCTACACTACATTCGGGACAAAACATATCAAGAATCTTGTTGAATCACTTCCGAAAAACCGAATCCAGGACATCACAGTCCCAAAAATTTCCCCCTGTATGATATGATCCTAGGGTTAGTGAGACGAGCTCCGTCCCTTCTTGTCCGTTCCATACATCACATTAATGAATATAACGAGAATATAATCTGTCTTCTTCAACCAAATTGCACCAATGTTCGGTATCAAAACGTGATTTAACGGTGGTATAAGCCCCGAAACCATTCGGTTCAAAAAGGATTTTCAGCTCAAGGGGATCGAAATTTGCCTCCCTTACCCAATGATTGCATGATCCCGGATATTCTGGTCTCAAAGGGGCAATGGAACAAAATGGTCTCTCTGTGAAAGGTTAAGTATGAACCCCTCCAAGTTAATGACGGAAATGAACTTTCTTCTCAAGTTATCGACTCAAGACAAGCTCATAAGGACAACGTCATTGATTCACTTAGAAGGAACAGATATTGTTGGATCAAATGGGGGAGGAGGATGAGGGAGCAGTCTAGGTCAGATTGACGGACGTAGGGAATGGTGGAGGCTATTAAGTCATTAAGTCAGGGAAAGATGCGGACAAGGTAAGGGAAGGTCATTGCGGGAAATAAACCTCTAATATGGGTTTATGGGTTTTACAAAAAGGTTTGTGGGTTCAAATTCAATTGTTGATGCGATGAAACTTCGTTGAGCAGGTCTCTATTGATGCTCAACTAAGGAGCCTACTTTTTGACATGGCATTGAGTAATGAGAGGAGAGATCCACATGACCAATATTGAGAAAACCCCCCAAAGCATTTTTTTTAAAGCGTAATCCACGAGTCCACCAGAAAATTTTGTGGGGTCAAACCCAATCAACCTAATCCGAAAATGAGAATTTTGTCATTCGGAAGATACCAGTGGATTCTCTGCGTTATTCTGAACCTATCAAGCTATAGAGTTTGCCAAAGGACCAGGGTGTTTCGAACATATGGGGGAAATCTGAGGAACTGCTGGATGGAAAACCGGCCGCACCTATCACTAAAAGAATTTTGACTTTTCGCGCCGAAAGGACGTTCTCTGACTGATTTTTCGTGGCAGAGCGCGAGAAAGATGTCTACGGATGCGAATCTACCCATTATATCATGCAAGTGCAAGGTTGCGAGATGTCATCTGTGCCTGAACTGTGGATGTGACCATGCCGAGGTACCAATTGAGGTGAATCGATTCGAAGGAGAGACCAGTCAGCTTCTGATTGAAAGGCCGGTGAGAATAGGCAACGTAGGGAAAGCAGCAGATAGTTGCCCAACTGAGGAGCCTTTACTGAAACGACAGAGGAGGACGGAACCCTTCTTGGAATAAGTGCTAGTGGTGGCAATCCTCGGAGAAGAGGGGCAGCGCAGGAGACATCTTCCCAACCTGTTCGACTCGTCACGAACGTGGCAGAGTTGCTCGTTTCATTAGGCTTGAGCCATCTAGAGGATTACGATACGAAAAGTTCCCTCTCCAGTAATTTCGGTCGGAACCTAGCAACTGGGAGAATGAGGATCACTCGGGATTGGCGGCAGTGTTGCTCAGCTCCCCAAGAGCACAATTGGAGCGAGGGGTACGAGCTGCAGCACTAAATAGCCAGGTTACCATCACACTCTCCACGCCCTTTGGGTGAATGGTTGGTAGGGGGTCTCATCACTCCTACCCCACTGATCAAAGGATATCAGCCAGTCATATTACGTAGTTCTAATTTTACCCAATCAGATTAACGGAGCTCAAGAGCTGGGTCTAATTGGCTGGAATCTGAGGGCTAGTTACAAAACTTTTTATTCGGAGGAGGTGCGGCCACCCCCCTCGGATCCTCAACTTAGAAATCTCATATCTCT
Organism: Darwinula stevensoni; assembly: GCA_905338385.1. Taxonomy (NCBI): domain Eukaryota; kingdom Metazoa; phylum Arthropoda; class Ostracoda; order Podocopida; family Darwinulidae; genus Darwinula; species Darwinula stevensoni. The sequence goes on along the minus strand of CAJPEV010000675.1, from coordinate 10,589 downwards.
AAAACTTACTAGGGCCCAACAGAAATAAGGTCATTTTTGGAATCAGTAAATCATGGACTGTCCTAATATTCCTTTTTCGGTCTTTGATTCAGGCTTCCGGATTTAGTTGTCTTTAGTTGTCCCAGGGGTGACCCCACCAGATCCCATTATTTTGTTCTGGTTGACTCGTAGATGTTAAACTGAAACCTGGACTCTTAACATGTCATAAAGGGCGACCAAAAAAAAGTCGTTACAGCTTTACATTTTGTACAAATTTATTCTTCCAATTATTTTCATCCAAGCAAGGAAGGCGATACAAGAAGCTTCATCAAGTTACAGATTGAGGTTTTTTTGAAAAAGTATCCGTCTGTGGTTGAACTCAGTCCAAGTGAAAGAACAATAAAGTCATTACACCTGTAACGACATTTTTTTCGGTCACACTTTCGACCTCTACAGTAGCCTTGAGCTCTGGAAATTTAGAAGCAAATGTCTCCATATGCCACGGGAGGGGGTGAGGGATAACCCCCCCACCCAGTTGTTATGCCTTGTTACGATAGAGATAATTTTGTCAGAGGGCCATTTTATCAGGACACCGAAAGTCTTGATACAAGACGGGGAGCAAGAATCGCCTGCGAAGGCGGTTCTTCGGCAAAAGTATAAAAGCTTAAGCGCCCGAATGCTGAAACCTGTAGTAAGCGGACGTTTAGGAATCCTTGAACTCCTTTGGGGGGAAAGGGGATCGTGGGCGTTTCGTACAAAACTGAATCACTGAAAGCTCCTTTTCACGGAAAAGTCGCTTCGCCGAATACCGGTTTTAGAGAGGAGGGTCGTTTCGTGGGGAGTCGTTTACTAGATGAAGACCTGTTAGCACCGGCCCAGCTGAAGATCTTTCACCCTTGATGGCTTCTTTCAGAATCGTGCACAGGAACGGAGTCCTTGGAGATTTTGGCAATGGAATTAGTGACTTCGAGACGTGGCCAGCATCAATTAAGGGTGGAAGGCTATAAATTCAACGCAAACAAGAGAGGAAAAAACGAAAGGGTATATTGGCGCTGCATCCATGAAAGGTTCTCTGTCATCGCCACTACGGATGGAATGGACTTCATAAAATGGCCATCTGAATTTCACAATCGCTTCTACGAGAAGACCAGGAAAGAAGCGCTTTTTAATTTACAAACCTCTTTATAAACGAAGTTTCTATATTCTAGCCTAACTCGTCGATAAGTCTAAACTGTCAAGAATGAAGTGGGCTTCCTTACCCACCTTGCATCCCACGGCCACTGGCAGGATATTTAAACGAAGGGGCAACAAGGTCGGAGAAGGTTAAAATACGAGCGTATCCCACCCACAGCCCGACAATGACAACCGACAGACCAGAGACCTCTCAGCGAACGTTATAGGCTTCCATCATGCCATTCAGCATGGTGCATGTACCACCTTGAAGATAATTCTCAACGTATTCTTCAACTGATAAGAGCCGTGAAACTACCATCCCAAAGTCTCGAGGCATCTGGAGCATACAACACAGTTAACCCTCGATACTGTTGGTCGGCGCCGATTTCGGTGCTACAACACGGGTGGCACTATCTGGAACGAACTGCAGTAAGCTAGTGGCTGAGATATGAAAGTCTCCAAAGGAAAATTTGATTAAATACCCTGATGTGAAGCCTAAATAGATGTGAAACTTATATTGCCACCCTTGGTCCCCTCCGATATTTTACACTTAGTGTTGGGCGGTAACGAAGTAAAAGTAACGTGTTACAGTAGCTACATTTTACAGTAGTTTCAGTAATAACGAGTTACTTTGCAGGGATTTCTAACAGAAACAGTGACTAGCTCCTTTTCCCAGAAAAATGTCAGTTGGGAGAGCGCCAGCCGAAGTTTCCTGCGCCCTCACACGAAAACCCGGGGCTATATTTATTGAGGGTAATCTCACGGACACGAGTCGCCCAGGGAGAGGATTCCTCACGCTGAGCGTCATTCATGTTCCTGCACCAACTGTCTAAAGCCACCTTTCAAGGTGGCAACAAATATTTTTCTGTGGACGAGGATTTACTGGGTAAGGGTTACTGCACGTACGGTATGCTACTTGGCACTAAAGTCAAGGATAATTAACGCAGGGAAAAAAAACTGTTTGAACAAGTGATGGTGCAGATTAATGACGGCTTGAGAAGGTGGCACGTAAACCGGGAATAACCTATTATTAGCTGATATGGAATATTTGTTTCCAGGAAGGAGTTGGCGATAAGCGAGGGTATATCGAGAGTCGTCTGTAGTCTGAACAGGGCATCGTTCGTTTTGTCGTCCATTCAAGCCTTTCTCATGGCGTATGCTCTGTCGGCGATTGCTCGTTTGACGACTGCATCAGGTGGACAAAACAGATAGCACAAGCCAAGTAACAACATATTGGCTCGTACCTTTCGGTCTTTTGTCCGACCGTTTCTCTCATTCCAGGCAAAGAGTTGCAACCCAAACCGATTTCATTTCAAGAATGTAAACCTTGCAGAACAAAGAGAGTTGGTATGGGTCAGAAATAAGAGTGAAACGTTCGTGACTTTGAGTTCTGCCGTGGTCGCAAGGAATGATCGCTGTCCATTCGGGTCGCGAAGCATTTCATGAGGCACTTGTCGACATCATCCGCAAGAAATCAATATTTGAAAAAGAAAACTCGCTCTGCGTCTTCCTTCATAGGTTCACCGTCTCACGTTTCTCTCTGCGAATCTCTGAAGGTTGCCTTTGTGATACATCAGCCGAATTTACCTATTCTGAACCGACGTAGTTTTCGACTCGATTCAATTCCGTTTTCGACTCAAATCTTTTGAAATTGGGAAGATCGAAACACCGAACATTACCAGAAACTGTATTTATTTTGGTTGAATCCGACCCGATGACAATGCTCTAGAAACTCGATCCATCGGGGAGGGACGTGGCCCAGAGGCTGCTCGCGATTGGTTGCTAGTCTTTCGGGCTGTGGGCGGGATGGGCTCATGCTAAAACTGTCACTGATCTCCTTGTTTGCTTTCAGTCTTTCCTTAACGCCTACTTAGCGATAATAATTACCACTCGTCCTTACTCGAATCGATAACGCGTTCAGCGCCGATCTGGGACGAAAGATAATGGCAGCGTTAGGGTCCATTTTGCATTCGCGTCATACCGTGAGATATAAGTTAATCCCTTGTTGCATCGCATCCATGTTTGTAGACATGTCTTCAAGAACTCTGAAAATTTTGGTTTTTACAAACACGGACATGATGTATTGATGTCCATACTCGTGAACTTGACGTGAATGTCCAATAAAGTTGTTTAGGATGGAAATTATATGTAAAAAATAGAAGTTTGCTCAATCGTTGGCACCAAGCAACAAAGGGTTAAAATCGCATACATTTTCAGTGCAGTTGATGGTCTGGCTTTTGAGACAAGTGAGGGGTGATAAAAGTTCCAAATCTGACCGCGATGGAGTTGATGTAGACTCGGAAAATTTTATCACTTTGAATATATTTCCCCTTACAATCAGGCGCTCGGACCAGTGATGTTGCAGGACCTAAAAGTTTCCTGGAAGAAGACGATGACCTAAACCTGGAACCACTCCAAAAACAGCTGATATGACGTCATCATCGGTCTGAATCTGAAATATGGTTCCTCTGAAGTGCGTTTTCAAATCGCAGAATAGATCAAGGTCTAATGTTGCAGGGTCTAGGGAGTTCAATCGGTGCGACAGTCATTAAAAGCCGCATTTGTGGATTGTATCCATGGCAACACGCGAGGTGTGGGATGGTGAATCCTCACGAAGAGCTCACCATGCTCCGCGTATTCAATTAGTATCACGCCCTCCGCATCCCAAGAAACATCAACGCCACGATCTTGCCCGCTGTTGAAATCGGATGGAACTCGAGTGGTGATGGAGGATCGACACGTTCCATCGCGTGGATCGTCGTTTCGTTCCGGATTGAAGGGGAGGACTCGCGTCTCACGGACGATGAGAAACCGAGCAAGGAAATGTTCGAGTTTCGAACTCTTCCCTCTGCTGCGGTACGTCGGCATCCCCGGGTCTTGCGTCATTCGCAATCATCTGCCTGACCCGCTTCGATTCTGCTGTCCATTTTTAAGAGTGAGGCGATGGGGGATGTTCGCATCGTGAACGGCTTTTTGGGATCGGTCCCTCACAAGGCAGGTATCTGGTCGCTCAGTTTTCTTCGTTTTCGGCTCGAAAATGCACGCTTACACACTGTCCTCACGTTGGTCACCCGCAAATGTGTAAGGAAATGTGTAACTTACTTTTCTTGGAGTTTGTGATTCTAACACAGGCATTTGCACATGTTGCATGCGGAATATGTACCTTTGCCGGTACTGCCTTCCCGGAGGAGCTGAGTACTTTTCTCACCGTGTGAGAAAAGTATCGTCATTCACTGTGCCTTTCCTTTGAAGGCTCTGTGCCATCGACGTCGAGACTGGTCTCGAGTGTAGGACCTATCAGTTTCACATGTCAATCTTTACGCATGTTCATGAAAATGCTTATCATAAAACGTGAAGGACTCCAAAATACACAGGAGTCAAGTTTAAATCAGTAAAAGGTTATCTGCGCACGTGACGCATTTCCTTTCTCGCATTGCATTCATTTCAAGCCAAGGAGGGAAACATTACGTACATTGTACACAAAGGCAGACAAACTTGCTTTCATCGCCCCCAAAGTTCAAAGTGATTCCAGGACAATTTGGAAGAGAAAAGTAACCTATTTTTCAGCCTTAAATAGCCCTCTGAAGCAGCGAACACGTTCACGAACACCCGTGCTCACTTTTCCTCGTCTGCTTGCATCGATTTCTCCCTTTTTTCCCGGGCAAGTCAGTTTCCGAATTCCACGTTGTTGACCATCTTCACGATGCGGATGGGGTTCTTGTAACTCGCTCGGAAGAAGCCCGTTAAATTCGGAATCAGAATTAATGATAAATAACAGCTATTAATTACAATTAATTGTAGAATTAAAAATAGTTGCTTGCAATTAATTGTATACTTAACCATAATTAGTTACAATCATTTTTTGCTAATTCTGGGCTTTGTCGTTTGAAGTGGGCACTAGCCTTTATGCTCTTATCCTTGATTTCTCGGAGCACTCAGGAAAGCAGCGATCAGTTGTTCTTCAGAAATTGGGATTACGGAGCCAGGAATAACATCATAATTGTTGCAGGTGAGCCTATTAGAAAAGCCATTTGCGATGTTGGAAAGTGCGGCACCGGATCTGGATTTCTTCCCCGACTATAATGTCCATGAAGATGCGATTTGATATCGCTGCGAATTCGCCTCGATTTCGTTGAAACAAAGAAGAGAGGGAGAATCGGGCACAAATGGCTTCTCGTGGAGGATTCGTTAGAACGCTTCCAGCCGGAGGGGACTCCATTTCTTACACGTTTCCGTGGGTGAACAGACTTAGTCGGTACTGTTCGTACTGGGAGTTCAGTACTTGAGACTTTCGAAGAAGACACCGAAAGGAAAATATCGTCGGAACGTGTTTCAACACTACACGACACTACCTAACACCGGTTCGGCAGCGTCGCATCATCGTCGTGGGCAGAGCGAGAAGACGTCTCGAGCGATGCCAACAGTGAACTTTCATATTTCCGGAAGTACGAGATCCTGTACGTAGAATCTCGACGGACTCAAAAAGACATTTCCAAAGGGAAGACGCGTGCGATTTCCTCATCTTTAGCTTTGGGCCGAGTCGACAAAAGTACTCGAAAGTACTCCATCGAACGACGAGAGATAAGAAGCGATTTGAGTGCAGGCGAGCGTGAAGGACTTACTACTTCGTAGTATTTTGAGGGAACCCGATGGCCCACGACGAGGCGGAGATAAGCGGTCCGGCGCGAGGAGACCTTCGTGTCCGTGTTGCGCACTTGGCAGGTCGCTTCCCTTCGCCGGAATTCCTCTCGAAAATCAAAAGCTTGTTGATCTCGCCGGACCTCGTGACTCTCGTCGACGGGAACTCGTGCAAAAAAAAAAAAAAACAGATGGAAGACTCGCGTGGGAAAGCGCTCCCGAAAACGAGGGAAAACGACTTCGAAGGGGTTGGAACTGCCGGTGAAACATCGACGATCGGTGGGCAGATGCCAGTTTCTCCGACGAGATTTTTTTTTTCCTCGTTGGAATATTCAAAAGGAAACGAAAGGATTCGACCTTGGACCTCGCTTTATCCTCTAGCGAGTGTGAAGTGATTTTTTTAATACCTGGTGCATAAGGCACGCTCTTGAAGGTGGGCTGGGTTTTTCCAGTTTTTCATCGTACAGGGTGGACCAGGTCAATGTACCCGATTTAAAAATGAAATTACGGTATAATTATACATGATATGATTGAATAATAAAATGTTATTAACTAGGGAAAATTCAACATATTTCTTTTTACTAATTAACCCTTTCTTCTGTTGCAGGTTTAAAATGCCTTGATCAAATTTACAACAAAGAATCTTTATCGTTGAGGAACATATCAAAACTCAATAATAGTGACACAGCATGCATTCGGCAAGGAGTTTCCAGGAAGTGAGGTCCCAAAAGTTGTAACAATATGACAAATTCTGACCAAATGGAAGGGAAAAAGGTCGGAATTAGTTGTATCGTCTCAGCCGATGGCACCTCACGGCCTGGAAACTCCAATCCGAATACTTGCTGTCACTATTACTTATTTGAAATTTTTTGTGCATCTCAACGATAAAGAATCTTTGTTGTCAATTTAATTGAGGCCTTTTGAACCTGCAATGGATAAAAAAGGATTACTTAGTATTTAAAAAGTTGGCTTTTGCCTGGTTAATAACATTTCATTATTCAATTCTATCTATAATGGATATCCTGTAATTTCATTTGGAGATCGGGTACATTTTTGTTAGCCCATCCTGCATCACGAAGACGTATCCCTCCGGCAGGCTTGGACGGCGATGCCATTTTCCACGTCTTTCTCTTCCATTTCTATTTCTATTTCCATTTCTATTGACACGAGTCCACAGCCTCCGAGAAGGATTTCCGCTCTGGCGTCTGGCGTATCGGTCGACTCTGACGCCCGTGCCTTTCGGTGTCGTCTGTTTGCATGCTGCGTTCTATCGTGTTATCGATGATGGATATTCCCGGTGTGTAAAGAGGCGGCCTCGATCGAGCGAGTCCCGGCAAGACGAATACAAACATCGAACGGGACCGTTTCCCCCGTCACGTCGACTTTAACGTCAGAGATACCTGCGGTGTTTATCGCGGCAAGCCCACACAGGACCTCCTCGTCTCGAGCGCAGCAGACACGCACTCTTAAGGGGGATTTCCACGCGTCGGGTGCTTCCACGAATCCGTCCGTATCGGGAAAGGTATGCACGGAATGGGAGATAACGTAGCTCTAACGATCCCACTTTCGGAAAGTGCACCAAACAATAAGATAAGTCGAAGGAGGAAAACCCGGCACGCCGTTTCCTCACGTAGCCTCCATACGTGAGAAACTTTTTGTCAGGTAGAAAATCAAAAAGCAAAAGTTGGGCCCAATGGAGCTTATCAAAATACAGTACCGTGCATAAACTTGCGAAAATTTTAATTATTTTTCGGATGCAGTTTTTGGCGTTAATGTACGACTTCTAAATAATTTACCAGTAAAGTTCAAGCACTTCACCACTAAGTACAAAAGAGATGCGAAAGTTTTCCCAATCATCGCGAAGCTGAAGCAATTTTGCGCTGAGGCCCGATGCATGCGCATGATCCCAAGTGACACAAGATATTCCAGCGACGTTTAGGAAATGCTGAAGAACAATGTTGCTTCTATGTGTAAATGTCCAAAACGTCAACGTTCCTCGAATGTTGCGAAAGAGCATTGCATTGACGTTGCAAATCGTTACCTATTCAGTACATATACGTTGCAGAAACGTTTCAGGACTCATGTTGCTGCAATGTTGATGGAAAAAGTTGCTTTACCGGCACCTAATCTGGACCTATATTGGCGTTACTACCCCAAGAAGCATAGGTTTCACTGGCCCTGAACTGGACCGATATTCTGCCAATATTGAATTATTTTTTCCATCGTTTCGTACCATATACTTTATCTCTTTACCAAGTCTTTCCCATCAACAGGACGAAGCTTGTACTGGTATAACCTCTGCCCATGCATAACACAGAATCTGTATCATGTATAGGCAGGAGACAGTGGATTTTTGGAGGTAATCTTCCCCTGGATATGCTAAATATGGCACATTTCAGGAAAAGGTCCAACCCAAATGTTCTATGGAATGTCCGCGAATTCAGTCCTTTTCCTCATCTAGTTCTCAGGATGAGAAAATAAAGAATTGAGATCATAGACTCTCTACCATTGTCATGTTTATGTCCTGTAGGATATAAACGGCGAGTTCTTGGAAAGGGTTCTTTACGGGAATATGAGCTTGTTTTTGATCTTGGCCCCATGAATCTGTCTCGAATACGAGGATAACAAATGATGAAGTTTTTGTGTTTATTGATTCCTATAATGAGACGATGCGAGACATATGACAAGGTACTAAACGTTCCTGTGCGGGACGAGAACAGGGAACAGGAGAAGGGCACTTTTGTGTACTGTGAGAAAAGCGAGACTTACGCCTCCATCTCGTGGCAAGGAGACAACTTTACAATTCCCTAAAACGTCTAAGTCCATGTTGTCGCTATGTTGTCGATGTCGAGAGTGCCAACATTCTCTCAATGTCGATATCAAATGTTGCAATAGCATTCGTAGAAGTGTCGCAGCAACATTCCGAGTGAAAACGTTGAAGCAATGTTTTATCAATGTTGTACATCAACTTGCGACATAGAACAACATAGGCAGCATATTGGAAACGTTTTATCAACATGCTATGTTACTTGGGATACCGCGTGCAGAGAAAAGATCGATCCCTCGGTCTTTTGTCGAAACGTTTCCTCATCCGATGAATCCTTGGCTCAAGCCCTGACTACCGTTCTGTCAGCTACAGATCCTGATACAAAAATGTAGCCATTTGTGCAGGCTGAGCCGTGAACTCGTCGAGCCGATACTCCGTGTATTTTCCTCAAGACATAACGATAGTGATTAGATAAAATATTTTAAAAGATTCTTTGGGAAGGAAGAGATGAAGAATGAACATCCTGTTTCTGGTAGTAACAGGATTGAGGAAACGAAGGCAGTCGATAACGAGCGATAAACGTGCAAAATTTTCATGGTCACCGCGGCGAGGAACGCATCCCCGTTTTGATAATGTCACACGATCGAAGAAACGTCACGAACCACGCGGTCTACTGAGAAACGAAACGAAAGAGCATCGAGCCGGATATGGCTTGAGAGCTCTTTGGCCGGCCGCCTCCCTCGTGAGCAGCTTCTCCTCCTGTCATATGATCTCACGTGAACAGCACCTGTTTCCTGTTGCTGCGATAGCCATAATCTGGGCGAAGGTAAAACTCCAAGGNAACCTGCAATGGATAAAAAAGGATTACTTAGTATTTAAAAAGTTGGCTTTTGCCTGGTTAATAACATTTTATTATTCAATTCTATCTATAATGGATATCCTGTAATTTCATTTGGAGATCGGGTACATTTTTGTTAGCCCATCCTGCATCACGAAGACGTATCCCTCCGGCAGGCTTGGACGGCGATGCCATTTTCCACGTCTTTCTCTTCCATTTCTATTTCTATTTCCATTTCTATTGACACGAGTCCACAGCCTCCGAGAAGGATTTCCGCTCTGGCGTCTGGCGTATCGGTCGACTCTGACGCCCGTGCCTTTCGGTGTCGTCTGTTTGCATGCTGCGTTCTATCGTGTTATCGATGATGGATATTCCCGGTGTGTAAAGAGGCGGCCTCGATCGAGCGAGTCCCGGCAAGACGAATACAGACATCGAACGGGACCGTTTCCCCCGTCACGTCGACTTTAACGTCAGAGATACCTCCGGTGTTTATCGCGGCAAGCCCACACAGGACCTCCTCGTCTCGAGCGCAGCAGACACGCACTCTTAAGGGGGATTTCCACGCGTCGGGTGCTTCCACGAATCCGTCCGTATCGGGAAAGGTATGCACGGAATGGGAGATAACGTAGCTCTAACGATCCCACTTTCGGAAAGTGCACCAAACGATAAGATAAGTCGAAGGAGGAAAACCCGGCACGCCGTTTCCTCACGTAGCCTCCATACATGAGAAACTTTTTGTCGGGTAGAAAATAAAACAGCAAAAGTTGGGCCCAATGGAGCTAATCAAAATACAGTACCGTGCATAACAATTTCTTAAATATTATTTTTCGGATGCAGTTTTTGGCGTTGATCTAAACAATTTAACAGCAAAGTTCAAGCACTTCAACACAAAGTGCTAAAGAGATGCGAAAGTTTTCCCAATCATCGAAAAGCTGAAGCAATTTTGCGATGAGACCTGATACCCTCGCATGATCCCAAGTAACACAAAATATTCCAGCAACGTTTAGGAAATGTTGAAGAACAACGTTGCTTCTGTGTGTAAATGTCCAAAACGTCAACGTTCCTCGAATGTCGCGAAAGAGCATTGCATTGACTTTGCAAATCGTTACCTATTCATTACATATACGTTGCAGAAACGTTTCAGGATTTATGTTGCTGCAATGTTGATTAAAAACTTTGCTTCATTGGCACCTA
>CAJPEV010000674.1:73300-100717 GCA_905338385.1 Darwinula stevensoni | reverse complement strand
TGGTGAAAAATCATGTTTGGAAAAGCTGACGCACCCAAAAGCTAAGCCAGGAGGGGATGAACCATGAAAGCTGAATACTCTCTCAACTCAATAATTCCATAGCAATTATACGTGTGCCAAGTTTCACCTTTCCAATTCTGTCCAATTCACCACGACAATTATGTGAAAACATCTCCCCTTGAAATTCATGCCCCCAGGGCATTTCATTAAAAAGGCTGAATTTTTCTGCATACAGCATCCCGGCAGGTAATTATGTACCAAGTTTCATCTTTCACACTAGCTCAATACACCAGGACAAAAAAATCTATTATATAGACGATACAGGCATATTTTTGTGAGTCGACGTTTTCAAGTATTTTTTTTTTGTCCTGGCGTATTGAGATAGTGTGAAAAGATGAAACTTGGTACATAACTACTTATTGGGATGCAGCAGAAAACCTCAGACTTTGGAAATAAATGCCCTAGGGGCATAAATTTCAAAAGGAGATGTTTTCAACTATTTTTTTTGCATCAGTTAAAATAATGAACATGGAAAGCATATACTTTGCATGAATGTGACTACTGAGACAAGGAGTTAAATAAAAATGTTAAATCTTGATACATCCCCCTGGGATAATTTTTTCGAGGTGCGATGTTTATAAAAAAATAATTGCCGTTGCGAATTGGACAGAAATGGAAATGTGAAACTTGGCACACAAATAAGTGACATGATATTGCTGAGGTGTGGGAATATTCAGCTTTCATGGTGCATCCCCTCCGGGCGTAGCTTTTGGGTGGGTCAGCTTTTCCAAACATTGTTTTTCACTAGCGAAAAGGGCAAACGTGATAATATTGAAACTTTTTGGGTGTGTAGTTCACTGAGGATTGATTTCGGTAAACATGGTACTGTTTGGTTAAAACGCCTGAGGACACATGATTTTCAAAATGCTCATTTTTCCTAATTTTCTTATCCCGAAAAACAGAGGGAGCTAGAAAGTTTAACCTTGTCAAAGAAGTAACTAATGTACAGCTGAGTAAAGAAAAAATTATACTTTTCTTATATACTAGCGAGTTTGTTTGCCCTTCGGGCAATCATGCCAGGTACATGTGTACCATGTTTCAGATTTCTAACTTCTCTGGAACATGGTTAAAATTAGCGTCAGTCAGTCACGATCGTCTATATATATATGAGACTAGTGGCTGCGCCTTCGGCGCTCTATTACCTTGGATATCGATTAATTAATTCATTTTTTTGCGAAATTGGAGGGAAGTATTTTGAAATGTATTCTCCCCCCTTACAAAAAGGGATACAAGAAAAGATTTAAAGTTAGGCACACATAGAATTATATAGGTAATGATTTTGATAAAAATCAAGACTATCGACCCCATATGTCATGCATTTCAATGGGGACATACTTTAAATACGTGTTTCCCATTTCGCAAAAAAAAAAGAATTAATTAATCAAAATCCAAGGTAATGGAGCGCTGAATGCGCGGCTAGTTTCAGATAGTCCTCTTGCTTCTCATGAGAAACTTGACTAATCGACTTTTTAGTTACGATATGCATTGTAACTCTAGGCTGGTTTGATATTTGATGACCCATTGGACTTGCTGGACTTGGAGATGCTTTTAATAGTCTTCCAATCCAATCCTTCATGAAGTTTTTAGTAAATATGGTTTCATATTTTCGGACATGCTCCATTTTCCAGTGAATAATATCACCATATTTTTCTTCATCCTGTAATAATATTCCGTGGAATCATCGTGGGAGCCTAGTGGATGGTCAAGTTTCAACTTTCTTCAGTTCTCTCTTTCACTGGATGAGAAAATATTCCTAAAAAAGCGCCTTTTGCAAGAAATGTGGCCTCCTAGGTTTTACTAGAAACTAATTTCTTTTACTGAAATCAGTACTCGGAGAACTACAAGCTTACTAAGTTTCAGGCTGATCCGTTTGCTCTCTTTGCTAGTGGAAATATATATTTGGAAAAGGCAAAGCAAGCCAAAAGTAGTGCCCACCACAAAATGTGAAAATTGTATTAAATTGCTATCACATCAGTTGTTGGTGTACCAAGTTTCACTTTGTATATCTGCCCTATTCGGTAAGATACATTTTTTTTTAAAACGTCACAACGCAAAAATATGCCCAGATGGCATTCATGCAAAACGTGACATATTTTTGAAGTCAGAGTTTCAGTAAGCACGTCCGTGTAAAGTTTCAACTTTCCATATTTATTCGTTTGACTGAAGCAAAAAAAAACATTTTTAACATCTAACCCCTGAAACGTGTACCCCCAGATCAATTGCTTCCAAAAACTCAATTTTTTAAACTCGACAATCTTATAGAACTCACTTTCTTTCAAGGACCAGTATAGAGATAATTGGAAAAAAGTCAAGAAATTACCTTGACCTTTAACTAGGCATTGTTGGAAAGGCTGGAAACCAATACAGCGACCAATTTAAAGAATGCAATGGTGGAGGTCACCTTCGGATTTTGATGGATGGAATGTAGCTGAGACTCTGCAACACACTTCACTTCCTGGGCATGATGTGTTTGAGATCTTTGTCCCTGGATCGCAGGCACATACACCTGAGCGAGGAAGGCACACATGGCTGGATGGGCATGGTGACCCAAGTGGCGTTGTTTGCACGACAGGTTTAGTGACTGACTGTGTGTATTCAGTATTCGTCTGGATCCAATCAACGAACCTGAAAGGATCGAATAGAGAATGAGATCAAATTCTAAACAAATTATGAGAAGGAAAGGCTAGACTGAAGTTAATTTTCAAATTGTATTTGCATTGAAACTATCCTGCATACAATGATATCGAGTGAAGGTATTAACATAAAAATGTGAATTTTCAGGATTTGTTTCCATGACCAAAGAGGTTACAGCAAACTCGGAAAGAGGGATGTATAATGGTTCTACAGAGAAATAAAATTTAAAGGATTTCCCTATCCTTTAAATAAAGCCTTACAATTAACTTGAAAATTGATTTGGATATGAGAGAGTCCCTTTGTTGCGCAACGATGATGAAGTAGTTGCTGCACCAATAGGTTTCGACGGTAAAAAAAATGTATATGTCTTTGGAATGTGAAAAATAATATTTTTTTTCTTTAAATTGACCAAAGTTTCCCAGTTAGAAACTGTACTAGTCAACATGAAAACCACGGCGGCCGTGAGGGAATCCATTTTTACGCAATCATGATGCAGCAGTTGCAGGAGAAATTGTTTTAGTTGGGCAAAAAAAAACCAGTTGGAATGTTGAAAAAAATATTATTTCAAACTTCATTGATCTACGTCACCCTATCAGAAACCTTGCCCACAAAAATAGCACATAAATTTGAAACAACATGGATTCAATGTTGACTAAATGTTACGTGTTCCTAGGGAATACCGTGAAAATCACGGCGCACGTGTGGGAGTTTATTTGTTATGTAACTATGGTGCAGCAGTTGCGGCAAAAATAGTTTTAGATGACTAAAATTGTTCTACTCAATTGCAACAAATACTAAAGAATGCAAATGCATTGATTTTAGTCGGTTCTCCTGGGCAATTCTTGAAACCCAATTTTCTCCAGACAGCGGTCCGCAACGACAAAGTACCAAGAACTGATTCACTTCCATTTCGCAAGGCCAGGACCTTAAATTTTCTTAGTCTTCTATTGCGAAGGCGGCAATACCGAAAACTGGCACCGATCAGTCAGTAGAGGATATTCTAACAAATGAAGTATATTTAAAAGAAACGAAGGAAGATTCCATAAATCCAGCGATATATGACGAAATAGACGCCGTTGGGACGCATTTGAGATTTGTAAAGTAGGGGGAAAGAAAAATGGGAGGAACAGGAAAGGAATTTGGGAAAAGGCGGGAGAAGACTCTGTTGCAGGGATAGTGAGCTCGTAATGAAAATTTAAAAAGCGTTTCACACGAAAAAGCAATGCTTGACCAATTAGACCAATAACACTTGAACCAACCTTGACAAACTGGACAAGCTACGCCCTAGGATAAATTGAGGAAAGTTATCATTCAGTACTACAACAGCCACACTTCCGAGCTGTATATACAGCAAAAATAGAAAAAAGCCGCCAAATTAATGGAATCACGAAAATGCAGTATAACCCTCTTCAGTTGGGTACTTGCGAAGATTTTGCTTGAATCGTTAAGAAAAGTGTTTAAAGTATTTTTTTCCTTTCAAGATTTATGTACATTTCCTTTGCGTTCAGGTCGTCATTCGACGGGAGGGGAAGGGGCATTAAAGATAAGAGATATCCAAAAATGCATGGATGATCCAAAACTTGTCCATGGACGAGTCCAGTAGTCCAGAGATGGGTTAAAGCTCCAGAAGCGGTCGTCCTTTGGATGCACGTAGAACGTCAATAAAGTGAAAGCTGCCATTCTACCGTACTTCCAGGAGGAGTTCATGGATGCAATGAACAAGGCAGGTCATTCCAAATCATAATGCGTGAAAATGGCATTTGTCTCGCGCGATTATCACCGAGGCGACCGCGAAATCAGCCCTTCGCTGACTATACTAAATCTTGCTTGTCTCCTTTTCTGAATGTTACTTTAGCAGCGTTAAATTTACAGTGAATTGATCGACATTTTGGCACCCTACAAAATGAGGTCTTTGGCTCAAGTCACCGACCGAAGATAAAATAGTAATGGGGATGCCAAAGTTCAAAATACAAGGATAGTGGGCGAAGACCACCCCATTTACCATAGATGTTAAATCACCAAAATGAAAATATTTTGTCGAATTTACTGATATAGTTGGATATAACCCTATCGAGTTACATCCAACTTTCCAGTTTCGAGGAAGCACGTCCTATGACATAACAGAAGAGAAAGCAAGACCCATTCGAACATGCGAAAGAGAAATTCCCCATGAAGAATTCGCATCAGGTTTATAACCACTTAGTGTCTATCAGAGTATACAATAAAATATTCCTAAAAAAAAGTACTTAATCAGGGAAACGGCTCTGGATTTGGGAAAATTCCACAGGTATTTTAAAAAATCTCGAGCGAGCAAGAGCGAGACTTCGGAAAGACGGCGAAAGGCATAATGGTCTAGAACTCCTTCGAACAGAATGGGAGGATGAAAATAAGAATGACATGGAAAATGTTTCTAACAAATTCAAATGCTGCATCCACTTCTAATCGTTTTTTAAATTGAGACTTGTATCAGATTGGACCATCGGGAAAGAATACATTTTAGTATGAAATTTCAACGCAACATCCAGATGGAAAATCGATTTCGATATTCATTAGTTCCATGCTTTCATCATCATTAAAGAGGTAGCGTCATTAAATACAGCCACAAAGTCAACTCTTTTGGGAAATTTTAAAATAGATTTCAATAGAATATACATTTTTTTTAGAGGTCTAAACCTATTTGTGCCGCAACTATTGCACCTTGGTTGCATAACAAATAGACTCCCTCGTGTCCGCCATGATTTACATGGTGATTAGTATGGTCTGACAGAAAGAGAAATCAATTCGACTTGAAATATAATTGTTTAAATTCCAATGTAATAGGCTTTTTCGTCGACTAAACCCATTTTGCGCCGCAACTGCTGCGTCAAAGTTGCGTAACAAATAGACCTCACCAATAGACCACAATAACCTCACGTCTGCCGTGATTTTCAGGGAATTTGAAAGGGTTTCTCATTTTTTGTGTTTTCTGTACCCTCTTTGGTCATGGGAAGAAACTCTGAAATTTTCACATTTTTTGGTAGATTCCATCTCGGGAAATCATTGGATGTTAGATAGAATTTGGAAGATGGAATTTTCATGCAAACTTTTTTTTTTTGAAAGAGCAGGATGAACGAATGGGAGGAAAAAAGACGAAAGGCTGAAATTGCGACCTGACCGATTGACTCTGGTGAAAATGGTATATTCGCCCGGGCGCCTCAGGGAGCAAGGTTCCTTGGTGAAAGTGTGACTCACGATTCCCTCGATCTGCCACTGCCGCAGGGCGTCGGTATAGAAGACCATGGGACTGCCTGAATCTCCAGCACAGGCGGCTTGGAAATCTAAATGCCGAAAATTTCATCGATGTGGATTTCGCGAATTGGTAACGTTTGGCATAAATTACTTTTCGTGATTCTTCTTCCTACAGAGGACTGGAATGTCTACTTGGAAACGACCCAGTCGACTCAACACTGTTGCCTAATGCTTTAAATATACTATGTTATTCTGAAGAGACTTCTGCATATGTGTATAATATCTACTTACATAACGACCGGCATCTGTCTGCATGACCGGATTTTGTCCAGTGAACTCCTCCTGAGTTTCTCAACCGATTTCCACCGTCGATACCTCATTCGATTTGTACGCTTGTACTTTTCTGCAGATAGTTCAACTCACTTTAGATTTTTTTTAGAGTTGACCTGACCAGGATGGAATTCCCTATTAATTTAAGCCGCACTTCCTGGCCTGACACACCATTCCACTGACCTAGAATTTATGCATTAGAATTTGTTTTCACATTGTAAAAATGTCGACATTTGATCCTCCTACAGTCAATTCGATATGAGAATGCACTACCGCCATCTCTGTACGGTCTTGGTAACTGCTACCGTACGGCACCATTTTTATATGCTTGACCTCTCGCCAAAGCTCAGATTTCTAAGTTGTCCTGAGAAGTGTTCGTCGTTCTCATCACCAGCGGGAATGTTATAATATCGTCTATCGGCATTAGTACCAATCATAAATTCGTAAGTTGGTTGGTTGAAATTGCGTGTTCGTTGTGCATGCTCATGGCGGTCTTATTCCTGTTTTAGTTTTGTTCCACGGGGCCCTCATAGGCATGTTACAGGTTTTTCATATGAATCATCGGTGTTTTTCCCCTGGGGAAAATTATTCCATTATCGTGGCACAAAATTTCCGACAGAGAAACATCTGGATGATGCACTCGGGCCGCTGATCGCAATCATCCTCCAGTGAACAAAGTCCAATTTCCCCGTCTAATCACTCCGTGTGTACAAGGGATTTCGACTAGTTACAAATAAGAGAATGTCAGTTATGGTTCCGTCCTGTCCGTTGGTATATCTGTCTGTCACACTCTGGCTTTCGGATTACAACTTTAAAAATTATCGCCTTAGGAAAGCGAAAATCGGTAAGCAGGGAGACGCGAACAAAACACAGGCTGAGTTTTTTTCCTGGCGAATTTGCACCAAAATTCTCATTTTCATTGCAAATTTTGGATTTGAAATTCAGTCACAGCCGGGAAGACATGAGTACAACCTAATAGTACTCATATCCAAATAAGTACTGTCTAATAGCCTTCGCGGCGAATAGTTCCAACCAAGCACAAAACTCCATCCTTCCATCATCATTTCATTGGCCCCATGTATAGATCGGCCCAATCTAATTGGGAAATTGGATTTTTCATGATCCAGGACAAGAAGGAGATTACATTTTCTCAAAATGGTTGACAAAGAGAGTCTCCTTAAATGAAATGAAGCCCACTCCTGGGCTGGGCTTGCACATCTAGTTCTCTGTGAATTTTTCAGGGAAGACTCTCTGTGAATTTTTCAAGAAGAGGAGAATTTTGAAGTGAATGAATGGCATTTCGAGGAGCGATGCGATCAGGAGGTTTAAATTGACATCTGGAGAATGACACAACGCCGAAACATTTACCCTTTCAAGGACATACCTTGAGAAGAAGTATTTATATTATTGCCAGCGCAGAAAGAGTTCCAGCTGAGGGTTCGCGTGGAATCGGGGCTCCCCGTGAGGTGCGTCGTATCCCTATGACAGACGGCATTCGATAAAACCGGAATTTCAATCTCCATCAACTCGCTGCTCAGCTCATCCGAGATGTTTTCGCCCCAACTCGCCACCTGCCACCGAGAGACACGAGTGACAAGGAACCCGCAGTATAGGGGGAAACACGCGCATGCGCAGTGGAGCGGCTCACCGTTCCTCGAGTTCCGCTCCCGAGGTTTGCCTCCGAAAGATGGAGGAACTGTTTTGTCGGGAGGCAGATCAACTGAACTCTTTCGGTGAACTGTACCGGCTCTGCCAGTCTCAGCAAGGCGATGTCTGAGTCGAAGTTAAATAAGTTATAACCTCTGTGAAGGACGATCGTGGACACCTGGGAAGAGACCATATCGACACATTGTCCCACTGTATAATATCGGGGCGAAATCAAAACTAGGTATTGGTATTGGCATTGGTATTGGAGACCTCTCTCTTTTGCACGAATCCATCATCCAGGGAGTCATTCCGATAGTATTTCCCAAGATAAACCAGGAAGTCTTTCTGATCCCGAGGTCTTGCGCCTATGGCGAGGCAATGAGCGGCGGTCAGAACCCATTCTTCTCGAATGAGTGCCCCTCCACAGACGAGAAGATTCTTCCTGACGTCGTAAATGGCAGCCACCCACGGCCACTTTCCGACGGCAGATGGATTTCCTCCTGCGGACAAACGTTGTGGCACTCTTCCTCCACAGGCTATCTCAGGAATAGATATTCCTCATAGTGATGTTCTGGGAGGCGACGCATCTCTCATTGTCAAGGAAAAACCAGGGAATGGAAGCTGACCGGGCTCACAAAACGTATTTTTTCCGTTCCATCGTCCGTTCCCTGTGCATCTCCGGCGTCGTGATCCTTTGAGACTATAATACTCGTTGCACGCGTATTCCACGGTGCTTCCAATGACATACTCACCGTCTTGAAGGCATTCTGTTTGGTTTTCGTAAACCGTTTCGTGCCGATTCCTATCATCTATTCTGGAAGTAATGATAAATTATCATTCATTCAGGTCTCCGCAAATGAGATAAGAGACTACCAAAATCCCGCATCATCAGAGCTTTTTGAGTACTAATTATGATCTTTCCAACCGTGTTCTAGACTATTACATGGTTACAATTAGCACCAGTCCCTCTGTCGCTCAATAACGATCGTAATGCTGGAAAACAGAGAAAATATGTAATACGTTGAGAGAGGGTAATCATTCCTTTGCACCACAATCAAGCGCTTCGAGCCTCATTGAGACTTTAAAGCGGGAGTGTTCGAACCGAGGTGGGAAAGTGTCGGAACTTGATTTTTTTTTTCCCGCACTTTTGTTCGGACTTCCTCATTGCATTATAGGAATGTCGCTTGGCTCGGAAGGACCAAGCAAGCCTCCAGCTGGCACCGCTCGGCGAATGGTGGGGCTCGATCAGCTCGGCTGTGCGGGCATTGGTGGTTTTACCCTACTCTTAGGTGGGAGGCCATGGCGTCGTGTCTCGTCTTCGTTAGCGAGAGAGTGGAACCGGATCCCGTCGATTTCATGAGAATGGCTTAGGTGGAGGTCCAGAGAGGGCTCGCAGCTTTTGGGAAAAAAAATATATAATTGCTTCAACCTAGTCATTTAAGTAGAAAGATCGTTCCACTCAGCGTGAAGCTTATTTCAGTCAAATTCAAATTAAATTAAGGTCAAATTAAGTTAGTAAGTCAAATTAAGGAACTCGTTTCCCGCCCGTGAAGATATATTCCTATCGTGGCTCGACCCTTGAAGGCAAGTCGTCTCAGAGGTGCAAGACGACACGGTTGTCTCCTGAGTCGGCCTTCGTGGGCTGAGAGAAACACTGATTATGCAAACCAAAAACCTCGAGTTTCCTTGTTTTCCCCCATGACATCTCTCGTTTCCGGTCCTTACCTCTCGTTAATACCTGGGCAGGATATCACAGAAAAATGTCCATTTTCTACGTCCACGACATGTCTGCATCCGCTCTGTACGCCGACTGGAAGAGATACGTGCCCAAAGTTGTCAAATGTGTTGCATCATTGCGGAAGCGATCAAATTTCGACTCAAAACGATGAGAAAATCATCGGGGTTTTGCATCCATCTAGTATATTTCTGTTTCTGAAGCATCGATAACGAACATACACGACCTCATCTGTCACGATTAGCACCATCTCACTTGATTTTTTGCGAATCAGGCTCTTGTTGTAAGAAAACATCATGAAAAAAAAAACCTTTGGGGAAGAAGAATTTCAAAACTTATTTGCATCTCTTAAGCGTAAGTGGTATGATATTGATGTATTAAGCATTAAAAAAAAATGTTTGAAGATGAATCCGGAACGAAGCACGAGAGTTTCGTCCATGGACTGGTTGCGTTTAATCGAGAGGGGAAGCCGAGGGGCCAGCCGCTTCGAACCTGGAACATCCCCCGGCTTCGATGGGCGGACAGCCGGACGTACTGAGACGGCCGATCGAAGTCTCGATCGGCTGCCTCAACTGATGCTTCCCATCGCCTGCATCTCCAGAGACGAAATCGGGACAAATGAAGGAACGCTTCGAGTCAGCACTGCAATAATGGTTCCCGGAAGATCAGATTCATCGCCGTGGATTTTTCCGACTGACAGCTTGCGTGAAGCTGGACTTTCTCCATTGCTCCGGAAAGGTTAACTGCATTTCCTTGTTCTTCATGTTCGCGGAGTTTTCACGGCTTTTTCCTGAAATGTTACACCTAAGAGTCTCGAGTTCCGAGTCCGACAACGAAGAGATTCTCCATAACATAAAAATTTCCTCATCGACTCCTTCCAGGAAAGTAATCAACGGCTTAAGAAGAAAATCTTCCCACTTTTCCCGTGTTCTAGGACGTAAATGAAATGTTTTTTGGCGAATAAGGAAAAATAATTTATTAACGAACTAACGGGAAATGTGATTCCGTCAAATAGTGCATTTCTACACGAGGAAATGCCTTAGTCGGAATTTCCAAAAAAAGTTTTTCTCTTTCGGTGAGGATGACTCACTTCACTACGAGACGGAAGATGGTAGTGACCGAGAATAAAGATGAAACGAGGTAGGTCGAATGAACAGGACTCACCATCGGACCCGAAGCTGGGCGATGGAAAATGGAGGGCGGAGAGAACGAAGGGAAGGAAATCGAGAAAGGCGTCCATCTTCACTTGCACTTTCACTCGTTGACCGATAATGTCCCAGGATGAGACATCCGGATTAATAATCTGGAACGGAAAACCTTATCGGCTTCATCCGGGAAGACCCGGGGGATAAAGGAGGAGTCGAGAGGAGAATTGGGAGAGAGAGAGAGAGAGAGAGAGAGAGAGGGATAGCGAGAGCAAGAGCGAGGAGCAGCTTGTGGGGTGGGGCGGGGATCAAATAGAGATTTGTCTGTGAGACGTTTTTCTGGTGTTTCTGGTGTTGTGTCTTTTGTCGCTCCAATATTTTATTTCATCACCCTTTTTATTTTAAATCTTTGAATATTAATATAAATCTGTAATTATTGTGATATTCCGATGGTGGATTTTTTTCCCTGAATTTGCTGTACCGAACCCGAGATTACCGAATAATCCTACAGTCTTGTATTGATTAGGCTTCGTCCCCTATCCAATACGTGACAAAAGAAAGAAAAGATCGCACCACAACATGTGAGACGAGGCGAGGCCGAACGAGCTGCTTAACTTAGATCCATTGTAGGCTTGGGTGCCACGGATGCTCTCCTCATTCTGCCCAACAACGTTGTGTCAACATTGACAACAAAATGAAACATTGAGACAGTATTGAAGAAATGAGTTGCATCATTCAAGTACTAAACTTGAGTTCTGATCCGGTTAATGAAGTTACTCGGAAGGACACTTCTGC
This sequence comes from Darwinula stevensoni, assembly GCA_905338385.1. NCBI lineage: Eukaryota > Metazoa > Arthropoda > Ostracoda > Podocopida > Darwinulidae > Darwinula > Darwinula stevensoni. The sequence goes on along the minus strand of CAJPEV010000674.1, from coordinate 89,143 downwards.
AGTTTTATTGCACTCATTAGAGCAATTTCGACTTCTAATCAATATTAGCGCCCGCTTAGGCTCAGAAAAAGGAGAAGGTAAAGCCTAAACCTTGACAAGTGACAATTGGCACAACGTGAGACATGATCCTATTTTCAACGTTGAACTGTGTTTCATTTTTACATTGCAGCAACATTGAATCCATATTTTACACATCTTTGTGAAAACACTGCTGAGTGTTGTGTGTATGATGTGCATGTTCCCATTAGTTTGGTTTCTCTGGGCGTTCAAGGACGAATTCGCCTTTCTTAACCTAAATTCTCAAGTGTTTTTCCTGAGGCAAATTATTCCTTCGTCACGCTACAAAAACAACTAGGAAATACCATAACATGCCTAACACCGGCAAATGGTTGAAATATTGAGACATGGTTGAATTTCAGAATTTAAGGGAGAATACGAAAAAATAAATTAAATGCTGGCTGTTCGTAATGAACCGAATCTTCAACGCACTGAGACTGCATTGCCGAAGTCGTTTAGAAGCTATTAGGTAAAAATTCGTTTTTTCGCATTTTCTTTCCTCACGGTCTCAATATTGCTTCGAAATGGAGTTATCCACATCATCTAGACGGAAAGTAGGTTCTCGCAATTGGCGCGAGATGACGCCTAATCGCAAAGTTAGCAATTCTAACCCTGATGCCTGAAAAGTATAGTTCCCTGGGGATTTTTCGTTCAGTACACGATCTGTTCCCACGTGCAACTTGAGAGAAAGCTTTGGAATTCCTCGATAGACCCTTAGAAGGAGGTAATCAGGCAGAAGGAGACTCCGGGTACTTCTGGCCAGAGGGTCCGAAGACACACGGCAATTTCGCCTGCCTCACTTCAAAGTGCACCAAATGACCCGGACTTTTTGATATCTTTTTCGCATCTCTTTCGAGAATGGCAGTACGTTAACCGGCCTGCGAGGGTGTGTTTAACTTTACTCATTCGTGGGAGATGAAACAGGGGGTGATGCCAGGCACGTAACTCCCTCGCTGGACAGAATCAATTGCTTTGTTCAAATATTAAACTCGAGGTTTGATCCAGTTAAAGAAGGTGAAAAATCCGAAGGACCCTTCCGTGGAATACAACACTTATTAGAGTGCTCTATTCAATATGAGCGCGCGTGAAGGCTAAAAAAAGGGGGAGATGATGCCCAATCTCCCAGAATTCAACGCTTGCACAACGGGACACATGATCGAATCAAGGCTGTTTCATTTCAACATTGCGGGAGCGCGGAATCCCCCCTTTTACCCACCGTTGTGGCAACATAACTACGTTGAAAAATCAACCCTCTCTCAACCTTGATCTGACGTTGCTGGCCGGATGGGTTAGCTTACCAATTAGAGTACTGCCACATAGAATATCATTGTGCTGAAATTACGTGTGCGTATTACATGCTCATGGCTGTCCGATTCCGTGTTAGTTTTGTCCCTCGGGCCCCTCACGGGCATGTAACAGGTTTTTTCTCAAGAGTTTTCAGTGTTTTTCCTCTGAGTAAATGTATTCCATTATCGTGGCACACAATTATCAGCAGAGAAACAGCTGGATGATGTCCTCGGGGGGGGGGGGGGGGGGGGAAAAAATCCCGGGTTCATATTGAATAGAGCACTCTAATAAGTGTTGTATTCCACGGAAGGGTCCTTCGGATTTTTCACCTTCTTTAACTGGATCAAACCTCGAGTTTAATATTTGAACAAAGCAATTGATTCTGTCCAGGGGGGGGGGAACAAATATCCTAGGAGAAAGCGAATTGCGCGTGGGAATCATAAAACTGTCAATCCCTCTCAATCCCTCTCAACCTCCGAGTACCGAGGCCGAACCGACGCTGAGTAAATGAGACAGATTCCGAATACATTGTATTCGGAATCTGTCTCATCTGATAACAAGACAGGGTGGGCCTGGGGCCGTTACCAAGAACGTTCAACTGTGATTATTTTCCATTAAGATTTTTTTTTTTCTAGCAATCGTCATCCGATGGACACAATCGAAATTCACCCTCTAATCATCCCGTGTGTACACGGGCTTTCGACTAGTTCTTCACTTTTAGCAGACAGGGGGAATAGTAAGGGGTCGAGAAGCAGCATGCCTCAGCAGACAGAACTTGGAGCGTTGGGTGCGATGTGCTTTGAGCGTTGGGTGCGAGGTGCTTTGAGCGTTGGGTGCGAGGTGCTTTGAGCGTTTTGTGCGAGGTGCTTTGAGCCTTTGGTGCGAGGTGCTTTGAGCCTTTCGGTGCGAGGTGCTTTGAGCGTTGGGGGTGCAGTTCTCTGTGCGAACGTGAATGAAAATCAGTCGTAAGAAGCAAACTTGAAGTTGTCCAATTTATCACAGCTTGGTCGATTTTGTGCTAATGTTTGATGGAGAAAACTTTCAATTTCCTTTTCAAAATATAACCGTCTTTTATGAGTCATTCTCACTCTTATCAATGAAGGCTGAGAGTTTATTTTCATTATATGGAGATGGATCTAGACTGCCCTTGGAAGTCTTTCAGGGTGAAGGAGCACATCCTTGAGGCGCAAACATGGGCTCATATATAACTTAATCTTCAATACTGACCTATTTTGGGGTCCTGGAAATCTGAAGAAGTGTTTCCCCCCCGAGATTCCGTCGGAATTATTACAATTAATAGCAGAACACCAGCGTCCACCATTCTTCGCCTGGAAGACAGCGGCAGACAAATATAGTTTTCCTCAGCGACCGCCAGGTTCGCCGCCTGCACAGGGTGGATCACTGCTGATAACGCGATTCCCAGAGGAGTCCCCAGTCCTCTTCCATTACTGGTCCTTGGCTCGACGCGGGACGATGGCTTGAAATGCTTCTTCACGTTCCTATACCTTGAATCTGGAGTCCGGAATCTTGCGAGCAAATGTTTTTGCTGCAGAGCAGGGCTTAATTCATCACGTTTTCCAATTTTAAACATAGTAATAGCAGTATGTGTTTTTCTCTATGCTGTGATTTTAAGTATCTCATTCCTTGAGAAAGAAACGCTTTTAAAGGGTGTGACGAACTGACGAGGAAGCAGAATTTGTCAAAAAGGCAGGGAATTATAGGAATAGGGAACCTGCTTAATGAATAAAACAGAGAGAGATGGAAAGTTGAATCTTGGCGCAGAAGTACCTGTTACAGTGCTGAGTACAGGAAAAATCCGACTTTTGATGTCCTCTTATGGGAGATCATGGGAGGGAAGTATTTCAAGGTTTTTTTTTTCCGTACTGTCAAAATGAGCACATAATCAACATTGAGGTTAGGCACCCTAGAAATAATCGGAGTAACGGTTTCGATCAAAATCTCGGTTACGCCCCCACAAGGTATGAATTTTTCTTCAATCAGCATCCCAGTAGTAACCTATGTATCATGTTTCAGGTTTATACTGTATCTAGAACATGCTTAGAATCGGTCACAATCGTCTGTATACAATTCAAAAGTCACTCATTAAATGGTTTTTTTCGTATTTCCACAGATTTGGTATATTTCAAGGTGAAATTATCTCACACGATAGTCGAGTGGTGCGAAACATTTTCTGGGCTTGCAATGGCAAAAGGTTTCTCGGTTTTGCAGCGATGCAAAATTGCCATCAGGATGGACACGTTTGGTTCAACGAATCTTGTGCAGCATGAATTCCGAAGGCATTTTGAAGTTTGCGACGCTCCCGAGGCCAAAAAAATACAAAACACAAAACATTTGTAGAAATTTGGAGACTTCAAAATCCAGAAGTATCTTATGAACATGAGCGCAATATACGGAAAATAAATGTTTGGTGTGCTCCTAGTGCAAAAGAATCATTGAACACTTCTTTTTTTCAACACGAAGACGGACCAACAACAAATGTCAATTGTGAAACTTATCACGAAATGTTTCCAGTTATTTGGCATTGCTCAATTTGCTCTTTGACCTCGATCAGATCACCTTTGAACAGGATGGGGCTCCGCGTTTTTGCCTGTGCGTGCGATGGCTCCTAAATCATTTCCCTCATCGATGGATTGGGAGACGAGGTTCTAATCCCTGGGCTCCTCGGTCACGTGACCAGACTTATGTCTACTTTTTTTCTTTGTGACTGTGTAAAATGTATGTTAAAGTGTCATATGATTCAGCAGATTTGGAATAACGCACCAGGAATGCAATACAGGAAATTTCTTCAGAGATGTTTTCCCAAGTTGCGGATGAGGTTGTTCGAAGGAGAATGCATTAGAATTGGCTATGCGCATGTGAAAATGCTGTGAACGATGTGAAGTTAATTTTCTCTGATTTAAACAAAACTCCCATAAGTGCTCTGAATGATAATGTATTTCGTTTACGTGAATCTCCTTCGTTTATCGGATAAATTAATTTTTCTTTAACTAGGATTATTGAATCACCCAGTATATTAGTTATAGGAAGTGCTGAGCAACATATCAAAGAAGATCTCGTACAACTTCCCGTACAACTTAATTATTGATGACGAGAGCTCTAAAGGAAAGTTCAATGGTGTCATACCCCCATAATTATGGAAATGTAGAAGAAACATCCACTTTCCTCCTGTACATGGGCAATTATTATTGTTTCCTTGAAATACCTGACTTCTGCGTGCGAAACTGATAAAGCTCTGCTATCTTTATTGACTTCTGATATTCGTATCTCCTGAAATCCCCTGGTGCTAATGCTGGATTCCGAGATGGCATTTCCTCTGTGAAGCATGAGCATATAACACTTGTCCATGTGTTTCGTTGCATCGCTGCTGATCAGGTAGGATTAGAAAGGTAGAGGAACTCAAATGAAAGTGCCTAAAGGAATTAAGGTTCTCTCAATTCTGATTCTCCTGAGATGCGAATTTCGTCCATGCACCATTCAAAAGGATTCTCTAATGTGACATGCAATCCTTATTTTCTCGCCTTTTTTAAAATTTATTTTCATACATGATGTTAAAAAAATAAGAGGTTTTAAGTTTTACTATCAGTTTCCAAAATCAAAAACTCCGGAAGTGGCGTTGTGGAGAGTCCTTATCGGATTCTTATTCACGGCATCAGCATTCTTTTCTTTCCTCTTCGGCCTTTTTTTTAAAGTCCATATCCCAATTCTTTTGGCTTTACCACCTGCAGCAAGGCACCTTAAAATAAGCATGAGATTGGATTGGGCATTGCCATGCTCGGCAGTGATGCGATGGTCAAGAAACGAGATTGCATCAATGCATGAATGTATCAACCGCATGTAAAACAGAGTAAGCTGATTTTTTTTCGTGATACGTTCCAGCGCCTCAAACGTTTCATATATAATACGAAACTCTCAGAAAGAAAACCTTTGTGCTGATTCCTCCAGCGAGGAGATCAATTTTCAAAGTTCCTCAATGCACAATTAAGCTAAATTGGGTTGCCAAACACTCTGTTTCTCAGAGAAGGGTACTGGTGTATATAATCCCTATTCCAACACAACGTTGCATAGAAAATTGGATCGCTTATGTGTCATAACACTCAGTATGAGTAGCCTCAATATGGAAGACCATATCATTGAGTGCAGATAGGCATGAAACCATAAATTACATATATATGTGTAAAGGACGCGAGGCACTTTCTTTTTTTTCACTTTCTTTTCTTCGTAAACGCCGTCGAGGGATCTGATGAACCCTGGGATAATGAGAAACATCTTAGGGGTATTTTTCTAGCAGCGCTTGTGGGATATTTTAGGTTTAGGCGCAGGGCTAATCTTGTTGAAAGATATGATTAACATGCTCACATCGGAGAACATGTTATCAGCTTGCGGGTTGCGTTCAACGAAGAGCTAATTTTACCAATTTTCCTTCATGCCAGAACTTGACAGCAATAGCCCGGCGTTCCTGGGGGAGGGGGGGGGGGGGGGGGGGGGGGGGGGGAGGTAAATGAGACGTACTAATTAGGAGCTCATCAATTGTGTGGATTATTACAAAGCAAAATATCGGATTTCTTGAGGGAAAGCACTTCGAACAATTTAGAGAAGTCAAACATTTATGTTCATAAATGATTAGGAATATCCCTGTGTCTTATATGATAATAGTTCGAAAAATAGTTGTACATTGTTTTTTTTTTTAATTTCACCAGGAAAAGTTCCAGTTCCACATCTGGAGAGCTATTCGTACTGAGCTTATAATTCTTTCCGGAAAGTCGTCTACCCTTAGTAAACGGTGGGATTTAAAAAAAAAATCAATCATACGTAACACAGGTGATTAACCTATTGTTTGTATGTTTCGTAAATGCTCACTGAAATCGGAAATATTTCGTGTTCTCTAGTTCATCTCTCTCTTCTGCTGCAGTTAACTCATATAGTAGATGCGGAATCTCGCTAATGCTGACAGCACACCGAATTGGAGTTTCTGCCGAGCTATTTCTAATTTACCTGATATATTTTCATTTCAGCCATTTTGGTCATTTTAAAATCATTTTTAAGCCATCATATAGTCATTTTGATCTTTTTTTAAATTAAAATATATCGTATAAAAAATATCATGTAGCAGAATGTTTCAACACCAGACAATGAGCTGAATAGAAAGTCTATTTTGTCTCTGAGCATTTTGACTTGAAATGGATCTTCCCCTTGTTGAAAACTCAAATTTACGCAATTTTGATGTTTACTCGAAATACAATGTTTGAAGAAGTTAGAACCTCCTCTTGAAACTTGCCTTCCCTATGTAGTAGTAATTACCCATTCATCCATCCATTTTTAATATATTATTTTTATATTTCATTTTTTTGTGGTATTTCAAGATGGGATGGGAGTGAGAAGGGACAAAGATTAGGGGAGCCAGAGTTTAAATGCTTTCATCTAACACATCATTCCTTTATTGCTCATTTCAGCAATCCCATCAGATGCGTCAGTTTAAAAGAAAAATTATGGTTGTTCTATTCATTCCAAGAACCGCACTAAGAATATTAAAGGAGTTCCTTGAAAAGAAAAATGTAGCAGGAAACAGCAGGAAAAATGTAGCAGGAAAAATGTAGCAGGAAAAATGTAGCAGGAAAAATGTAGCAGGAAAAATGTAGCAGGAAAAATGTAGCAGGAAAAATGTAGCAGGAAAATCCCTACTTGAAAATGCAGCAGGAAACGAAACCATCATTCTAAAGGTGAGACACCAGTTGATCATCTCTTCATCGAGCCGAGCTTGCTTTACGGATGGAAAGACGCTCTAGGAATTCCACCCCTCGACGCTGTGAGTAATATTTAGTAGTAGGTCATTGCAAATTATCGACCATGAAGTTCATGTAATGTCCGATGCATGTATCATTCCGCTTAAAATGCTTAAATAACTTTACAGCTGCATCAAACGCAAGTGAAGATCGGAATCAGAGCAGAGGAGCAGAAGTTCCGTCAGGGCTCCGAAGACGCAATCGAACAGCACGATCGCAAGCATCTTCCAATGGAAATACTTCGCAAGGGCCCGAGGACCGAAGCAGGGAAAACGGGAGAGGGCCCGGTGCCTTACAGAAGTGCGTTCTTGGCATATTCTCATTTCATGGATTGATTTTTTGTGACATGAAACTCCGTTGAAACATGTTGAAAATGAATATTTGTTCATGTTTACCTATAGATACAGTGTAGTTTAGGGTGAAATAAATAATGCCTTTGGAGTTGGGAAGTGAAAATGTTTAAGAACATTGTAACCATTATTTATCGACATGGAGAAAAATTCATTCTCAAGGCAGTGTGCGTCGTGAAAAAAAAATAAGTTTCAAAGATAATTTACAGTCCAAAAAGATTAAGTAATCTTGCGGTTATGCACTGGACGTCATCAGTGTACTTCTTTCAAACATGTTTTTTTTCCCTCTTTCTCATTCCCAATTTCTTGATTAGGAGGGATCCCATCTCTGTCTATGCAATTTTCTCGCATGCCCTTATCCAAAGATTTTCTCTCAGTTGTAGCCTCGTTATTGAGCTTGTTCTGGTAAATGTATGGGACAATCCAGGAAGTGGAAAACTGTGCAAAAATGTAACTCACATGATGGTCCTAGGAGAAAGGAAGAGAGAAAGAGAAATTTTCATAATGCTCAATTCAATGCTAGAGATTTGCTGAGTTTTCCGTTTGTGTTTGTATTTACGAAATGACATTAATTAATGAACAGTTTCATTGCATTCATCAAAACGTGCATCGTTTTCAGATTAATATGAAAGAATGTTGGATAATATATAAATCGTTTAACATTTTGTTCTTTTTTTCTTTTTTGATATTAACTTAATACGCCATTATTTTTTGCTCTTGGTATTTAATGCAGTCCTTTTTCCAGCTCATCTTTTATCTATAAATGATCGTGAGTCAATGACGGACTGCTATTCCAAAAATGTCCAAATATGATGGATAAAATTTGGTGCTGAAATGGTTCGTGAGGTGAAGTTACTGTATATAAGCAGGACAAAAAATATTTTCATGGGAAATTCTGGCATCACAGAACTCACGAGTGGCAAGATTGGTATCACTACGAGAATACAGACAAATGGATTGAGCCGATCCTGTCTGGTTCCCTCTCGCCCCGAGTCCCCAGATGAAGGAAATGTTCAAAAAGTGGCTTAGCAGACTTAGCGATAATAATGTCAGAAACATTGGTGTGTTGTACGACAGAGCAGAACATTTGAGAGGCATTGACATTTTCCCGCTTATTCTCATGAAACTCACCCTTTGACTCTAATAATTTTTTTACGCAGCCATACATGGTTTCTTGGGAGGAATTGGAAGGGGGTCATGGTCTGCCGTCTGGATTCGGAGCCTTGGGAAATACGAGACGTGACTCACTACCCAGACAGCCGAGATATGGACTTCCGTCGCTCCTTCACTGCGATAGCAGGGAAGCTGTACGTATCGGGATGCGATGAAATGAAGATCTACGACCTAACAGGGAATACATGGAAGAAAGGGAAAAAACCTTTAAATTATGCGGAATGGCAGGCGTCCGCAGCCTCCTCCTCGTCCCTGTTCAACTGCGGAGGCTGCGAATACAGCGACAATTTACTCTATTCCAACTATTATACATCGACGCTCGTGGCTCAACAGTGGGTCTTTCGGTACGACACGGTGAAGGATGAGTGGTCTCGTCTGAGGGACATGAAGCATGCCAGATTGGAAGCCGGTGCGATACATCTCCAGAGCTCGAATGTCCTGCACGTGATTGGAGGGGCGCAGAACTTGCTTCAATTCCCCTTCATCGGTCGACTGCGTCGTCGCTCGGATCGTCACGAGCGGCTGGATCTCCGGACGTCGTCGTGGGAGGAGCTGAAGGAGCTGCCGAAGGGGAGGGCGTCTCCTGCCCTGGCTTTTCACAAGGAAATGATTGTAATGGCTGGAGGGAAAGACAAGTTTGACTCCCCTAATAATAATGTGTGGGGGTACGATATCAGGATGGATTCTTGGAGGGAAATGCCCAGCATGAAGAAATGTCGACACAGGCATGGCCTGATATCCTTGGGGGAGAACCTATACGCTATTGGGGGGAAAGGTGAAGCTTCCATGGAAGTTTTCGATGGAAGGAGCTGGGAAAATGTCCCTGTTACTCATGATGACTTCAACGATTGTATGCATGGTTGCCAAATGATTTCTGCCGAGTGAGGAATATGATGTGAACGTTTCTCGTCATGTGTAAACAAAATCTTTGTCTCAAAATTAAAATTGCAAAGCTGCAAATTGGGAAAATCTTTGCATCTGGCTTCAAAGTTAACATCGTTTCACGCTCGGAATCGATGACGGGGTTGCGTTCCGCCTTGACTGAAACCAAAATTGACGGTATACGAATTTTCAGGCAGCACATCTTCACATCGGAGTGAGACTCGTCCTGTCCAACGTATTGCATGAAGGACTATTTAGCGCTTGGCACGTGATGGGGATCGGATGGCAAGCAAGCGGTCGGGTGCGAAATGGAGATTTCCAAATTCTCCGAATGAATTGAATTCTTGGTGAAAATGTCAGAGGACCTCCGCGGCATTAATGTTGGTGCGATTCCCGTCGTGGAATGAAAGAAAGGAGATACGCGGAGCAAGAACGATTGGACTGGGGATCGGCGGCGTGTCCAGACAAAAGTAGGCAGCCGATCGTTAGGTGGGTGGTGGGGGTACACAAAATGTCCGAAGTAGAACGTAGTCCGGGGTGGTTAATTTCTGTGCTTAGGTACTCCATGCTGGAATAGAGAGCAGGAAGGGAAATAACGTGGAGACAAAAAAAAGGATCCTCCGTTTATCATGGCCTCATAAGAGCAATGGTGTAGATAGGGAGAGAATGTAAGCCGCTCTGACAGGCGCATGACGACATTCGTGCGGAATGTGAGGGAGCTAGGATTGTTTGCTGCAGTGCATGTTTCACTCACGAGAGCTTTCATAAATATCCTTGAGCGATTAGGATTTTTTTTAAAATACGTTCTGTCGTTAATGGTAGTGGCGGGCCGACCGATCAAATAGTGGACGCATTGCCTCCTCCCCCCACGCTCCTTTGCCCCGACCCTATGAGCTCAACATTCCCCGCCCCCCCCCCCCTCCGCCCCCCTCTGCCCCCCTCCCCCTTCTTTAGGGGAAGAGGAACTCGGAACAATCTTAGACCCCAAGAGTGAGTCCCTGGTTCCTCTCGTTGCAGAAACTCTCGCCACTGCTGGGAATGAAGCGGAAGAAACTGAGAGAACGAAATCACTTTTCTCGATTTTCCTTTCTTCCCAACATTCCAGTCGAAGAAGCGAGGAGCGTGCAGAGGCTTTATCGTGTAGCCAATAATTGCCCACGCCAAAACGCTATCATGTCGGTTTTGCGCAAAGAAAGAGGCTGAAAAAACCTCGTCCCATACTGAGTCTACAGCAGAATAAGCTGTTTAACGGGGCAGTAATTCACTATAGCAGCTTTTGTATCAATATTTCGAGATTCTTCTTTGTAAATTAACTCTGAATGTTTGTGTCGTTTTCGTTAAGTCGTTTTCGTTAAGTCGTTTTCGTTAAGTCGTTTTCACCTTCCTATTCTGTTCCCATTTTAGGTACACCATTTACGTTCGGGTCACCCTGACCCGATATACGTTTCCTTTTATTTGAATAGGAATTCGCTTGAGTTTTTTGCTGCTTCGTGATTTCTTATAGCAAAAGGATCTATCACACATGTGCTCATTATTTTAGTAGCTATGTTTGCATACCTATTTATTGTTAACACTGAGTTAATTCCAAAAAGTTCCAGCAAAAACTGATTTCCAAAATTGTCTATTGTGACAAACCCTTATTTATAGCTGATTTTGCAAGGCACATGAAGTGTACTTGGGCTCTAATTGCAAATACTGTATATTCTCCATACGACGTTCAGTTGATGCTTGTTTTTTTTTTGTCATAAGCGGAGAGACAAAAAATGTACATCCGGCTCTTTTTTGCTGCTTGTTGAACTCAGTCTAGCAAAGGAGCTCGAGCCATTGCATGGTCCAGGCAGTCGTGCAGAAATGATGACGGAAGCAGAGAACGGTGTGTGTGAAAAACATTCTCCTCTCTCTAGCAATGGCAAAAGAACTGCATGTCCAATTCTTCTAAGAACAATCTTCATTCGAAGAGTTTGTTTTAGTGCCATCCCGGTTTTTTTGGAGTCCACAGCACATATGCATTGTAGACCAAGGTGTCCAACATAATATACTGGCACCCAAAAGAAATATTACAAGGTAATAAAGGGCTCGCTCGCAGAGTAGGAGTTGTGATGGCATTATATCTGTCTTTTGCTGAACAAGTCAACACCTCTTGAACATTATTAGCGTATGCTCGCTAACCTTTGAGCGCTGTGCATGTGCCACGTCAGGAATATGTCTAATTCGTTTTTCTCCCTGTCCTATGTAAAGTTCAGATTTCCATAGACGAAAAAGGGCTGATTCCATTGTGTATTTCATACCGTCTCTGAAAAACATGAGAGATATGCCAAGGCTAACGCAGCAAGAAAAGGACGAGGGGAAGAAAATGCTCCAAGAGGATGTAACGCAACAAGAAGTCACACGGCGACCCGGATGGGCTCGTGTAGCCTAAACCAGAATGAATTTCCCAAAACTGGCAGAACGCTTGACTTTTAGATTCAATACATTTCTCAAGGGCAACTGCTCCAGAAACTTGTTCCAAGAAGGTCCAAGATGGTGTAACCCATGTTGAAAATGCACTAGTGGGTGCATTCAGTTGTGACCCGAGTCATGACTCGAGGGTCTCAATTCGACACTTGCATTGAGGCTTTGAAATTAATTTTACACCATGGTGACACCTCTTGTCAATGTCATCAATCCTGGGTATAATAGTTTTTGAAAAGCGCCGCACCTGCCGAGAATCATGAACCCCGAGTCATGACCCGGGTCACAACTGAATGCGCCCAGTATTGCAATCGGGTCAAATAGACCCGAGCAAAACAGGAGGGGGTATCGCAAATATTTCAGTAATGCTTCGTGGAAATGAGTTCGCCTTTGAAGTAGTAAATACATTAGAAAAATTAGGAAAAGTAAGAAAATTTCAGATTTTTTCGGTGAAATACATGGAAGCTACATCAGGTTAAATCAGTGTTTCGGGTCATATAGACCCGAACAGAATAGGAAGGTTAAAAAACGAGTTCTCCTATCAGAGAAGCGGGAACAAAACACGATGAGAACGGAGTTTCCAGGATTCAACTTCATTCCCAGGCCCTGACCAAGAATGGTACACTTAATTTATTCTGGGAATCTATACAAGAAGTGGATTTCATGAAAGCCGAGTTCATCTAAGCACGAAAAGGAAACAAAACACTACGAGAACGGAGTTGCTAGGATCTAACTTCATTCCCTGGTCATGACCAAGGTTGGAGCAGATAATTTAATCCGGGAAATTCTCTAAGCATCTTATTTCTTCATAACTGAGTTTCTCCAAATATGAAGCGGAAACAAAACACGATTAGATCGGAGTTGCCAGGATCCAACTTCATGCTCAGGTCATGACCAAGATTGGAGCAATGAAATTAACCCGGGAATAATTCTAAACATTGGATTTCTTCAAAATCGTGTTCAAATAACGATGAATAATAAAATGTGGACGATTAGAACGGAGTTGCCAGGATCTAACTACATTCAATGGTCATGACCACGATTGGAGCAATGAATTTAACCAAGGAATTTTTCTAAGCATCGGATTTCTTCAAAACCTTGTACCACTGACCATGAACAAGAAACAAAATATGATGACAACGGAGTTGCTAGGAAACAACGATATTCCCAGGTCATGACCAAGGATGGAGCCATCAATTTAATCCATGAATTTTTCTGATCAACGTTTTTCATCAAAACGAAGTTTCTCTGAACAAGATGCAGAAATAAGGCACGATATGAAAAAAAAGGAGCCAGGATCCAACTTCATTTCCATGACCAAGACAGGAGCCATCAGTTTTTCCCGGAGATATTTCAAAGCATCGGATTTCTTCAAAATCGTGTTGATATTACGATAAATCATAAAATAGGGACGATTAGAACGGAATTTCCAGGATCCAACTTCATGCCTAGTTTAATCCGGGAATATTTCTAAGCATCGCTTCCTTAGAAACCGAGTTGCTCTGACTATGATTGTGAAACGAAGAATGATAAAAACGGAGTTTTCAGGATCCAACTTCATGCCCTGGGAATCTATACAATAATTGGATTTCATCAAAGCCGAGATCATATAAGCACGAAGCGGAAACAAAACACGACGAGAACGGAGTTGCCAGGATCCAACTTCATGCCTAGGCCATGACCAAGATATGAAAAAATTAGTTCAATCTGGGAATTTTCCTAAGCATCGGATTTCTTAAAAAACGAGTTCTCCTATCAGAGAAGCGGAAACAAAACACGATGAGAACGGAGTTGCCAAGATCCAACTTCATGCCCAGGTCATGACAAAGATTGGTACAATTAATTTATTCTGGGAATCTATACAATAATTGGATTTCATTAAAGGCGAGATCATATAAGCACGAAGCGGAAACAAAATACGACGAGAACGGAATTGCCAGTAAGCAACTTCATGCCTAGGCCATGAGCAAGATAGGAGAAATGAGTTCAATCCGGGATATTTTCTAGGTATCGGATTTCTTCAAAAGCATGTATCTCTGACCATGGAGCAGAAACAAAACACGACGAGAACGTAGTTGCCAGGATCCAACTTCATTTCCAGGTCATGAACAAGATTGGAGGAATTAGTTTTTTCGGGAACTTTTCTAAGCAACGGATTTCTTCTAAAACCATGTACCTCTGACCATGAAGGGGAAAAAAAAACACGATGAGAACGGAATTCCCAGTATGCAACTTCATGCCTAGGCCATGACCAAGATAGTAGAAATATGTTCAATCTGGGAATTTTCTTAAGCATCGGATTTCTTAAAAAACGAGTTCTCCTATCAGAGAAGCGGAAACAAAACACGACAAGAACGGAGTTGCCAGGATCCAACTTCATTTCCAAGTCATGAACAAGATTGGTACCATTACTTTATTCTGGGAATATCTACAATAATTGGATTTCATCAAAGCCGAGTTCATATAAGCACGAAGCGGAAACAAAACACGACAAGAACGGATTTGACAGGATCCAACTTCATGCCCAGGTCATGACCAAGATAGGAGAAATGAGTTCTCCTAGCAGATAGGCGAAACAAAACACGATGAGAACGGAGTTGCCAAGATCCAACTTCATTTCCAGGTCATGACCAAGATTGGAGCAATGAGTTTAATACGGTAATTTTTCCTAAGCATCGCTTTTTTTTAAATCCGACTTGCTCTGACCATTATTGTGACATGAAGAATGATAAAAACAGAGTTTCCTTGATCCAACATGATGCCCAGGTCGTGACCAAGGATGGAGACATGAACTTAACTCGGGAACTTTGCTAACCATCGGATTTCTTCAAAACCAAGTTCCTCCGACTATGAAGCGCAAACAAAACACGATGAGAACGGAGTTGCCAGGATCTAGCTTCATGCCTAGGCCATGACCAAGATAGGAGAAATGAATTCAAGCCGAGATATTTTCTAAGGATCTGATTTCTTCAAAAGCATGTATCTCTGACCATGGAGCGGAAACAAAACACGACGAGAACGGAGTTGCCAGGATCCAACTTCATTTCCAAGTCATGAACAAGATTGGAGGAATTAGTTTTTTCGGGAACTTTTCTAAGCAACGGATTTCTTCAAAACCATGTACCTCTGACCATGAAGGGGAAAAAAAAATACGATGAGAACGGAGTTGCCAGGATCCAACTTCATGCCCAGGTCATGAACAAGATTGGAGGAATTAGTTTTTTCGGGTACTTTTCTAAGCAACGGATTTCATTTAAAACCATGTGGCTCTCACCATGAAGGGGAAAAAAAAACACGATGAGAACGGAATTGCCAGTATGCAACTTCATGCCTAGGCCATGAGCAAGATAGGAGAAATGAGTTCAATCCGGATATTTTCTAAGGGTCGGATTTCTTCAAAAGCATGTATCTCTGACCATGGAGCAGAAACAAAACACGATGAGAACGGAATTGCCAGTATGCAACTTCATGCCCAGGCCATGACCAAGATAGGAAAAACGAGTTCTCCTATCAGAGAAGCGGAAACAAAACACGATGAGAACGGAGTTGCCAAGATCCAACTTCATTTCCAGGTCATGACCAAGATTGGAGCAATGAGTTTAATACGGTAATTTTTCCTAAGCATCGCTTTTTTTAAAATCCGACTTGCTCTGACCATTGTTTTTATCATTCTTCATGTCACAATAGAGTTTCCTTGATCCAACATGATGCCCAGGTCGTGACCAAGGATGGAGACATGAACTTAACTCGGGAACTTTGTTAAGCATCGGATTTCTTCAAAACCAAGTTCCTCCGACTATGAAGCGCAAACAAAACACGATGAGAACGGAGTTGCCAGGATC